>BPLQ01007395.1:0-53542 GCA_021605075.1 Caerostris darwini
TTTTTAGCTAACATTATATTGTTTCAGCGGAATTATTTACTTATTTTAATTTAATTTACTAATTTCTAATACCATTACAGAAAATATAGTTTCAGAATTTTAACTTACTATACATTATTTTTTTCTCGGCCAACAAACATTTTTGTGGAAAAATAATGTTTATTATTTTCAAACTAATATTTTTGCAACTTTATATATATATAAATGTTAATAGCTTAAATAATTAATTTTGTATTCAGTACCAACTTGTATACTTGTAGCTCTTGAAATACAATTAATTTCAAATATAAATATAAGAATAACGTATTGTTTAAATTCTGATGGAGAGTTTAAATCCTTATTTGAACAAACTTATTTTCTCCTTATTAAAAAAGTAAATAAACATGCATTTGATAAAATAATTACTGGAATATTATACTTATGTCATTGTTATTGCTCCTGGTAAAGGTGATTATAAGTTTTACTTGTACATAAACCTAAAATCGAAGAAGAAAATATTTCTTTTGTGTAAAAACTAATCTTTATAGTGAAACATTAGACTGGAAGATATGTATAAAATTTAATCCCTAATAAATTGGTAATGTCAGCATGGAAGAAATTTCTCAAAATCCTGGATTGACAGATCATAAATTTTCAAAATGTAGAATACTGGGAATGTATTTGTAGACAGAAAAATTACCTGAATCCTTCATTTTAGGATTTAAAAATAGAATATACTGAGATTCTATTTCAGCTCATTAAATCGTATCTGAAAAAATTAGAAGTGAAAATAAGAATTTTGTACAATGGCTTGTTATATCAAGACATTGAAATTTATCTGAAAGTTTTCTAAACATGCAAAAAAAAAAATTATTTTAATCTTGTTTCTCAATATCAATCCTAGTGATAAATTCATTTTCGATGATGTTATGTCAATAAGATTAAAATGTTATATTATGCCACATGTAAAGTTTATCAATGGGTCTAATTTATCAATATGATGTACATTGTCTCTATGAATAGTCTATCAATATTATATACATTATCAATGGAAACAATCGAAATGTTGGATAATGCTGTAAATTGAGAGGAAATTTTAACATATCAAAAAAATCAAACTTCTAAATTTGTTACTAAACCTATTGAAAAAAATAACTCATTTTAAAGTTATGATGAAATTAAGAATATTTCAACTTGAAATTTATAAAAAGTACAGACGTCTTAAATTACAATATATAGCTGCGAGTGCCTAAAAAAACACTAATTTATTGTTTTTGAAAAATTCAATTTTAGATCTGTTTTTAATCTTAATTATTTTTATTTGATTTTTTTTACATTTCTTAATTATTATTTTTTTAAACATTTTTAAAAAAATTTTTAATCTAATTTTTTCATTTGCTTTCATGAACTTACCTTTCCTTTATTTCCTTTTTCTTTTTATTTGTAAACAAAATGGAAGTTTTATAAACAGCAAGATATATGTTTAAAAAAAAATTTTTTATTATATTTGAAAAACGTTTATAATAAATATAGATGACATGAGAAATATCATCTCTCTGGGTCCTTTGATATTACACTATTAATAAATACTACTGTGCCCGAAAAGTAAGACCAATTTTAATTTTTTTCAAATATTCCAAGTAATCCCTTCCGGACACAATGCGCTCATGACAACTTTTTTTCCTAACCTCAATGTATGCTAAAAAGTCATCGGCAGGAATGGCCTTCATAGAGCTCTGCGATTCACATTGCATCTCTTCAATCGACTCAAAAGCGCGTCCCCGGAGTAGTCTTTTGAGTTTAGGGAATAGACAGAAATAAGGTGAATACGGTGATTGTGGAACGATAAGGGTTTCATTTTTGGCGAAAAAATGTCACGAACAATCAATGCGGTGTGAGCTGGCACATTATCGTGATGCAAAAATACAAGATTTGTCTTTCAATAAATGTAGCCTTTTTCTTTGATTAGCTTCACACGAATAACGCGTAACATTCAAATAATATTTTTCATGTTAGGACGTCCGTTAGCTTTTTCTCCCTAGCGCGCATGCTCATAAGAAATTATGTTTCCTATGAGCATGCGCCACCTAACACGGTAACTAACGTACGGTATGCAAAAACTTTCTAATATTTCTGGTTGACAGTTTGGACCGGCGGAAGTAATTCATAATGCACTACACCACGGTAATCGAAGAAAACAGTCAACAGGACCTTGATATTTGTGCTTTTTGATCTCTCTGGGTTCTTTTGATATTACACTATTAATAATACATCAGAACTGGGAATAAATCATAAATATTCAATTAATAGAATTCAACAAATATCCACAAAAATTTGGAGTCAAATTTGAAGTTACGTTATCAAATTAGGAAAAAAATAAACTTTAGTTTTTTTTTTTTTAACTGATCACTTCAATTAAGAAACATTAGAAATATAAATAAAAAACCTAAAGGAAATTCCTGGTTTGAAATTTGTGCATAAAGAAACTAAATAATAAGGAAAAAGATATTCTATACATATTGTTGAATATTATTAAACAAAGAAAATATTAAAAATTATATCTTACTTCCTTTAATTTAAAAATTACATATACTTATAATTTTTTTTCTTTCGTATTTATGTACTTTATTTTCTTAATTTTTTTTTCTTTTGCCTGTTATACGAGTATCTAATTTTTTTAAAGTGTGCTAGAACATGTATGATTATGTTATTTCATATTAATAAATAATAGTAAATATTTATATTATTTCTACATATTAAATACATGAAAAAAAATTAAATCTGAACTAAAATATCTATACAAACTCTCACTAAAATTAGTTAAATGCCAATGTCAAAATATCTACGAAATTTCTTGTAATAATTTCTGGTTTATAATTGCAATAATCTAAAGCTTGACAAAAAAATATTTCATTTATTCTCTTACGATAAAAATAAAAGAATACTACATAAATTAATAATAAATTTTCTGTCTTAATATATTTAAACATAGAAATCGAAAAAAAATTTTAACATCTAAACTTCAGAATACAATTTTTACTATATACTCTTATATATATTGCATATACAAAATAATTGTTATATTTCAACAAAAGAAATCTGTTGATTTTTAACTATTGTTGTAGAACTATTTATTTTCATTTTTATGATAAATTATTCTAATAATAAATTTTAGTTTTATTTCATTAGAAAATAACTCACTAGAATTTTGTATAATTTTTATAGTATGCAATTTTTATCACATATCCAAATCTGATTTGCAACAGAATATCAAAATAAATAGTAAACTATAAAATTATATTTGTTAGTAATTTGTTTTTATGTTACTTTATAATCTATTTAATGTACCATTTATATTATTTTATTTTTATTATTTTTCTCATAATTGTTTTGAATATGCAATAACGTGCTGATGAAAACAGTCGATTTTTGAAAATGAATGTTTTAAAAAAGCTACTCTACAACTAACCAAGTTTTCATAAGCAGCCCAATGATTTTTGTCGTGTTTTATTATTTTTTTTTTCTAATGCAGATGGCAAACACTGAGACACTTGGTCTTGTATGCCTTAAGGCAAGCTCTGCACAAACGTTACTCACTTTGCATTACCCAGGGGGGCCATGTAACTTGAAGATAAGCCACGGACGCGGAGTAACAATGCCCCCGCAACGCTCTACGATCATATTCGACCGGGACCTACAGTTTAAAGTGGATTCCGAACCACTACAACATCCATGGTACCGCCGGGACTCGAACCCGAAACCTGTGGTACCGAGCGCCAGAGCGCTAGCCACTCGGCCATTCAGGCCCTCATGTTTTATTGTTCTTATTCGAAAATCTTTGTGAGTATATTTTATTCCTTCACATTGCCTTATTTCTTTTTAAAATGAATTTATTTATTATAATTATAAAAAAATGAAAATAAAAATTGAAACATTTTCTTTCTCAATTATTTTGAACAATAAATATTTAGATTATGTAGTTTAATAACTTTCATCAATAACTAGTTTAAATAGCATATTAGTCAGAAAACGTTTGTAAAGCACTGTGCACTCTTTATTCAAACTAACATTTTGTTAATTTCAGTTTCAAAAGACTCAAGTGAATCAATTTCATGTCATGAATCTGTTCTTTGTCATGTTCATGTCATGTTTCTTTTGAACTATATTATTATAAAAATTGTATGTGAATTATTAAAGCTTGATGAATAAGGATTTTGCTAAAGCAAAATCTTAGTGCAACTTTAGAACTCCATTTACAAAATAATAGAGCATTCCTTAAACATAAAAAATAAATGTATTTTAATTATTAAAATTAATTAAAATTATTAAAATTAAAGGTTTCTTAACTTTCTGTCTTAAATACAATTCATTTTGTCATAGAATTATTTTTAATTATTACTACACTGAAGAGCCAAAACATTATGACCACTCCTACATTTTGCAATGAACTCACCTGGATGACGTGGAAGGCACGTGATCAGGTGAAAGTGGTATTTAACTGGTATTAAGTGGTGGTATTAATCCCTGCCAAGGCGGGTTGAAGCTGTGTTGCGCGCCAAAGGTGGGCCAACTCGTTATTGACAGGTGGTTATAATGTTTTGCTCTTGAGTGTATGTATAAGAAGAGAAGATTATTCTAAAATGTTATTAAAAATAAAACGATATAAAACTTATATTCTGATATGTACTTAATTTACAGTTTGACTTTTTTTATGGTTTTAAAGTTATAAGAGTTATAAGTATGTGGAAGTTATCCCGGTGATTTACTCTGAGCAAAATAGTATCTGCTACATTTGTGCCGTACTATGAGAATGATTTATGTGAAAAGAAGAAATCAACAACTTTTTTAAAATTTTTATTTGTTTTTAAAATATTTTTTGTTGAGACAGAGAATATTCTTTTTATGAATAACTGTGCATCATATATTTGGATGGATTTTTATTTATGCAAATCATTTAAGATTCATTAAAATCCTATGAAAATTATCAACAGTGGAAATTAATTCCGTGTAAAATGCTTATAAGATGCAATATGAGGTAATATAACAGGTCTACAGTATTACAATAATACAGTTATACATAATACTTTTATATATTAAGTGCAGCAATAAATGCAAAATAATATCTTATATCGTCAATAGTAACTGTAATAAATTGTTAATGTCCGAAATTAAATTTTAGCCAGGTAGTTCATTCTGGGCAATGCTGTATCTGCTACATTTGTGCTGTACTATTTACGAATAATTTGTAACAAATGTCCCGACGTCCGTAAGCAACATTTTTTAAATTTATTTTTAAAATGTTTTTATTACTGAGACACAAAATATTCATTGTAATGAATAACTATGCACAATATATTTGGATTTTATTCAAATAAAATCCTATGAAAATCAACAACAGTGGAAATGAATTCCATATAAAATTCTTATAAAATACAATATGAGGTAATATAGCAGTTTACAGTTTATTGCAATAATGCATACATAATACTGCTAGATATTTAAATGCAACAATAAAGGCAAAATAAAGTCTTATATAACGAATAGAAACTGTAATAAATTTTTAATGATCGAAATTGAATTTTAGCCTGGTTGTTCACTCTGGGAATAGCTGTAACTGCTACATTTGTGCTGTATTATTTGTAATAATTTATGTAAAATATCCTAAAGTTAGAAATCAACAACTTTTTTTTATTTATTTTTAAAATATTTTTATTACTGAGACACAAAATATTCATTTTAATGAATAACTATGCACCATTTATTATTTATTTGGATTTTATTCAAATAAATAATAAGATTCATTAAAATCCTATGAAAATAAACAACAGTGGACATGAATTCCATGTAAAATGCCTATAAGATATAATATGAGGTAATATAACAGTCTAGAATATATTACAATAATACAGTTATACACAATACTGTAATATATATATATATATATATATATATATATAAGTGCAACAATAAATAAATAGTTTTATAGTTTTATAGACTATATATAAGACTATTTATTTATTGTTGTCTTAATATCAATAGTCTTTTATATCCATAAAATATTATGCACAAAAACAAATTGTACTTACAAAGTAGATTTCTAGAACCAATTCCAAAGTTAATATTTATAAAAATAATAATTTACATTACACGACTCTGCAAAAGTTTAATAATATAGCACAATTAAATAAATTTAGAAATATTAAAAGAATATTTTATAACCTAACAATACAATTATCGTGATTGGAAAGTTACTAAAAAATTGATTTTTTTCTTTTATTGTAAATCGAATTTTTTTCAGATAATTCATGAATCACTTTTATTCAGTCGATTGTTTATTATGTTGCATGACGTAATACATTATTAAATGTACCAATATTTGTAAACAATATTTTGATTCTATGCACTTTTCATTGTTTTTATGCAAATTATTAAGTTTATATAAGCATTTTGTCATAATATGACTAATCTGAGAAATAATGTATTAAAAACTGTTCAAAATTTGTTCAAAAATACAATTACTTTTAAAAAATGTTCTCGTGAAAAATTCTTTTTTTCTTCTATTTCATGAAAAACAGTAAGTAGATAATTTAAACTGCCACCAGGGAAAAGTGTAAAATATCTTATTTTTGAAATAGAATAAAAATTTCTGCGCACTTTTCATTTTATGTCCATAATAATAAAAAACAAAATATGCAGATTATGTTTTCAAAAAATGCATATTGGCAGATGTTATATGGTAAAAGATAATATCAATGTAACCCAGTCCACTATACCAATCAAGCGACTGTTATTAATTATTATGACACTACTAATACAATCAGCAATAACAAAGAAATTCATAATATTATATAAATGATATATATATATGAACATATATGTACATTATCCATTATACATTATACGTATACATTATATGAACATAATGTTACACAATTCTATACTTAAAATTGACATAATATCGCATAATTTTAAATTTAATATTCGATACTATATAATATTGTGCTCTGAGCCTCTGTCCTACATGTTCCGGCAGGGCAATGGATGTTTCTAGTGTTTCAGAATACACTTTAAACCATAGATCCCGGTCTAACATGGCTGTAGAGAGCTGGACATAGGGCTATTCACTAAAAAGAAAACATATCTCGTTTCGAAATCTACCAGTAGGCGGACGGTTTTTACACATCGTGCGACTGTTGTACCAATAATGATGATGATGATAACGATATAATATTATAGTTACATAATATTGGATTAAATAATTGACATTATATTACGTAATATTGTATCAAGTAAGTGACATATTATTACATAAAATTGTATTAAGCAATTTATATATTATTATATAATATTGTATTAAATAATTACATACTAACTAAATTAATAATTAGGACACACACATTTGACTAATATATTAATATTTCACTTTTATTATCTTTTTTAAGACCTTAAGATTCATATTAACATAGTCATTGGAAAAAAACCTGTAATAATTAATGTATAAATATACATTTTAAAAAATATCATATTCAATAAATATATCTTAAAAATTATTTTCAAGAATTTCAAGGATCAAATAATATTAAAGTAAATGAAAATATTTAAAAGAAATATTATTGCCAACATAACATCTTTATACACAATAATATTTATACAAGTTATCATTATATATATATATATATATATATATTCCCGACTTCCGGCCCGTGAGATTTATCACACTTTTACAAAATATATTTATTTTATAATGGCCAAAATAGTGAAATCCATCATGTGTGCACCCATATATTGAAAAATGAGAAAAAAATTATGGAAAATCATTAAAATTATCGAAATTATTGAAAAGAAACTATTGAAATTTGGAGAAAAAAATTAACTTTGATTTTAAAATAATATTCTTATGAATATATGACAGATATTACCTGCTTTATTTATGAATTTAGAGTTATGAGTTCTCAGAATAATTAAATTATATTTTGCGAACTCATGATGCGCGCGCATCGATTTGCAAAAGTTAAGTGAAAGACCAGAGAAACAAATATCGCACAAGTAAAATAAATATTTTTTAATGATTTCATTTTTTTTTATTTCATTTATATTTTTTCATATTTCCTTTTTAATGTTACATATTTTTTTACAATGTGCGGTTAGCATCATTATTATTAAATTATCCATGCTTACATGTAAGAATAATAGTAAACACAAAAATAATAACTGCTTATATTTCAATGTTTCACTCCAAAAAAATGTCTATAGTGAGTCTAAATCTAGTATGGGAATAGATAATTTTATATGCGGCCAGTGGAGTTAGGATGCATTTCCAAAGTGCAAGATCAGTTGGGTTGGCCACCCCTGATATAAACAGTATCAAATGATAAATTAATAATCTTTAGGTTCATACAAATCTTCTTCTTCACAACTGTTTATGCCTGGACATAGAAGCTTCAATGATATCTGTAGCAAGTTTTATTCCAAGTGGTTGATAATATGTCTTTGATATGTATTTCTAAGAATATTAGATTGTACTGGGCAGCTTTAAGTGGCCATCCAAACACATGCCCTGTATGGCATCTACTATTTTTGCCAGGTATATATTATCAATAAATATCCTTACATATACCGCATTTCTGCTTAAGTAATGAAAATTCCTTTTTTTTTTCTTCAATAAAAAAGAAATCACTGCATAATAAATAGATTACCACTATTCCAAGAAATTAAATAAATGTTATTCAGACTTTCGTTTGCCTTGGTCTGCCTCCTAATAACGCCAGCTTTTCGGGCGCCATGACTTTCTTAAGCCAAGAGGACATATCATAATTTTCTAAGTTCCCACCATACTGCTTCGGTAAGACAACTTTTGGGAAGTAATTCAAGAGGGTTTCTGGAGTGTTGTGGAAAATAAACTGAAAAATAAGAATGTTAACTTTTTATCCATTTCATCCACGTGTAAATTAAAGATAAAAAATTAAAAATGATGTTCGATAATTAATTTGAATGTGATGACCAGTTTTCTGTTTTATTTACATATTTCTTTAAAATTGTTAAATTATTACATGCGTACTGAGTTTTTTTTTTTTAACAGAAAGGCTTTTTTTGAATTTTAAACTATTGTTATGCATTGTTATATTGACTTCTAGAATTGAATTTAAATATAAAAAATGATATCTGCTCGGCAAATTTCAACTTATGATGTGTGAACATTCGATAACGGATGAATAAACTCGAGAATATGAAAGATGTTTAATAATGCACGAGATATAAGAAGCAATTGATTGGAATGCTACAAGAATGGCCAAATTCAACCACATGAATATAGCAATGTTGAATAGATGAAGAACTTCATGAATAGAATAAATAAATAGAATTGTTCAAGAGTCTCTAAAAGAATATATAAAAAATAAATTTCTTCGTTAATGAAGAATGAAGTATTCCAAATCCTACAAGAAACACTATAACATTCAATAGCCAAAAGAATATATCAATGTTTGAAAATTCTAGGCATAAATGAAGAAGGAAGTATTTCAAATACAATAAGAAGCACTGTACAGCTCTATAGGGACGGGAAAAAGCCAAAACTGATAAATATGAAACTTCAAGAAAAAGGAATTGATCAACGCACTACGAGTATTTATAACTATTGTATATACAAATGTTTAAAATCCAAGCCAAGACGTGAAAAGTGCTTCAAAACCATACTACAAAACACTTAAAACAAAGCCAAATTCTCCAGAAAATTCCTTAGGGCTAATGTTATTCATGAAGCATTTCAAGAGTTAAGGGGCCCAAAGTATCATTTTCCGTCAAAATTTGAAATGGAGTTTCATTTGCTTGGCTCTCATTTTCGGATAACATCACGTATCTCTAACCAGGACAACATCGTGATCATAAAAAGAATAATTTGCACTTTTAATTTTATTTTTCTCAGATTTCTCATAATTATTAATTTTTTTTCTCTGTAGGTATAAACGGAATTAATCCAATGAACAAAATACAGATTAATATTATGGTAATTAACTAATCTAATAAAAGTTAATGAAATATCTAAGACATATGACCATTTTTTGTTTTAATATTATTGTAACCGTGTTTCCTCCTACGTATTAGCGAAAGTGCCCCCTGTGGCGTTTAGGAGATATGGTAAGGATGCCTCGAGACTCTCAACAGGGAGGAAGTACAGCGCGACCGCAGAGGAAATACGAAGCAAATTGCGCGACCGTTGAGAATCGTTTAGTTTACATTCTCTCACCCCGAGAGGAAAGATATTTAGCACACCCCTGTGTATTTGTTGGCCTACAGACTCTCACCCGGAGGAGAAGTATATTTTGCGTACCTGAGTATCTGTATTTACGGCTTAATAGGGGAATCCTTCCCCGAATCTATAGTTATCTTTCTTTCAATGTATAAATATTGTCAGTCTCTAATTGTACGTGTATGCGATTGGTGCTCGTGTAAATATAGCTGTGAGTTCTCAAACCTGTGCCTCAAGCCTCAACACAACCCCACCCAGTTACAATTCAACTTCTCAACCCACAAACACTACAATCTGGCTCCCAATGTGGGGTCCGCTCGTATATATCCACTACAATCTGGCCCCCAACGTGGGGCTGCGCGAATCAACACAACTACAATCTGGAGCAGAACTTGGGGTCAGCCCGAATTCGCACGACTACAATATGTCATCTAACGTGAGGCCTGTTCATATGTCTCTACTATAATCTGGCGCCCAACGCCCGAACCGGCACAATTATAATCTGGTGCCGATCTTGGACCCTGCCCGAACCTACAAGACTACAATATGGCGCACAACGTGGGGCTCGCTCGTATCTCTCCACTACATTATATAATTTTTGAGGTTTTATGTGTGTGCGTCAAAATAACTAAGTTTAGCTAATACTCTTTTTTATTTCATTCACTCACATTATAGCAAAACCTGTTTGTGCAACAAGAGACTTCCAGAACTAACCAAGATAATTCGCCACTCAGACAAAAGGTTTCCATTTATACACCCAATCATTTAAATTAAGTGATTGCTTCCTAAATATGCAAGAATATTCCCTGTAACTATTTGTGAATTTAAAAGGGGGTAGCTGACTAATCTATCTGTTTGATATCTATTTGTCTTGACCTCTAATAACATACACATTTCTACGCATTTTGAAAGAGTGAAGAATTTTTTTTCATCTCACTTGATATAATTCTTGCCATTATTTTTTTTCAAAAAATAATAATGCCAATATTGAATCATTGAAAAAAAAACAGAAATTACAGAGAATTATGTCTTTTCATGATACTAGCTCAAAAAAAATTATTTAAAACAAATTGGATCTATGATAGGAAGAAATGCTCACTTGGCCTTGGCATTACTTACCTTTATTTTTTGCAAAAAATAAAGACAAGTAAGCATAATTAAATTAATTGTAAATTATGGATTATGGATCATGGCACTAAGGTGAACAGAAGAAAAATGCTCGTTACACAGCAAAGAATGCTCATGATAATTGTGAATAGAGTATCCGAATTAGTACGGATTATAAAGACAAGGAAAAAGACAATTTTTATAATACCACTTTCCTTGTAAAAGACAGCTTTTACAAGGAACGGGATATTATAAATACCTTCCAGCCTAGTTCAAGCCTAGATAATTTAAATGGAGGACAACAGAATGACAAATAAAATGTATTAAAGATTGCTAGAAAGTAAGACAAAACGTGGGCAACCCTGATAGGGTTGGTTGCAGAAGTGGCAAAAAAATATGCTGATAATGGGTGTGAGATAATGAAAAAAAAAATGAATGTGATAAGAAAAACTTGGGTAAATGTTGTCAGAAAGACTATTAAATATTTATATATTTTATGATTAATCACAGAATTTAAGTCTTTTATTATTTTGAAAAATGAAGTTGACGTTTAGCATGACATAAATAATACCTCGATGGAAAAAATTAGGAAATACTCACTCGCTTTTTCAGTTTGTCTGTTAAGAAGTGCTTGAATATGAACCATGCAGCTTTGAATGTAACTGATTGATTTACTAAGTGTATTTCTTTATATCTGCCAGCAATGCATTCCTAAAAATTAAAAATCATTGCATATTTGTAAAAGTATATATATATATATACATATATATATTAAAAATCATTGTATTGAATATTTTTCACAAATAATTGCTTATTTCTTTTCTAATCAATCGTAATAAATCCTGTCGAATTATGTTCATCGACTGTAAAGAATTAGAATTGTAGTTCAGAATAGAATAAAATTTTAGAAATAAGTCTTTATTTTGTTCTTTTTTAATTATAAAGGTCACCCTCCCAGCTTTCCTGATGTCAAACTTTGCAGTATTTTACTAAGCATTAATCTTCTTTAATAAATAAATTTATGTTTAAAATATATTATTAATTTTCAATCACTCTAAAAAAGAGATTTGTAATGATTTTACATTTAGACAATATCACTATTATATTTTCTAATCAGCTGCAGTACTGCAAACTTTAACTATTCCATAAATTACACAAACTGATACGAGAGAAATAATATGACGATATGCAGCAAGTTTGAAAGATTTCCCTTTTTTCCTGATAAAAATCATTCTGAATATACAATGGTGATAGGAAATAAGTCGTATTCAAATTGTAATTTTTGCCCAATATAAAACTACTCATCAGTCAAAAAAAAGTTACAGAAATTATTTTAAATGCTAATGATTATGTTCAAATGAGGAAACAAAAATTTATTATTTGAAAAATTGAGATAAATATCATCAATGCCTTAATTTGATGCAAACTGCAATGGTCTTTTTTGTGCTTTAACTTGAGAATTTATCGCTAATATGGTTAAAAAACACCTAAATTATAATAATAATAATTTTTCGGTCCTGTAATTCTGAGAATTGTTAGAATCTTAAAACAAATTAAATGTATTTAAAAAAAATAACAAAACTTCCTGCAATCAGCCTTGAAAACAAAAATTCATCTTTGAGATTATTTCAACTTATTTATTTTGAAGCTGATGCCATTTGCGTCTTTAAATTGCTGTATTTAAAAGTTACAGCTCCACAATATCCTGCTTATAATACCCATCTGTGCGTTATACGTTAAATATTAATTAATCTATATTTAATATATATATATATATATATATGTATATGCATTTAAATGTTTTTTTCCAATTTCAGATTAAGAACAGTTACAGCAAAAAAAAGAACAACGAAAAAAAACCAAACATACAACATACAACAACAACAAAATAATACAACAAAATATGCTGAAACAGAGTTCATTAATCTAACAATAATTCCAAAATGCAGATCTTTTAGGCGCTAAAAAGTGTTACCAGGTACACCACGGGGAGGTAGATCTTCTGCGCACCCATGTATTTAAATGTAGATTAAATAATATTTCACGGATAATGCATATTGTATAACTATATAAATATATAATTACATATTTATATATATATATATATATACTTCTTCTGCACGTGTGTTCATCATTGTACTCCTAAACGGCTGGACCGATTTTGATGAAATAATTTGTGTGTATTTGAATGAGTACCTGGATGGTTTAGATTCACGATTGGACCCATTAGGTGGCGCTGCAATCGGGTTCTTCTGTACGTTCACTGAACTCCTCCTAAACGACTGGGCCGATTTTGATGAAATGTTTTATGTGTGTGTTCACAAAACATGGAAAATGTTTTTATGGCATCCACTTTGTTGTAAAACGCAACCAGATGGTGCTGCAGTATATCAACTTCTATACCGTTCATCCCATCGCTAGTAAAATTGGTAATAATATGCTTTCGAGTAAGGAAAATAAGTTCGCGCAATCCACTTTATAGTTACTTGCCAGCATATGGGGCTGCAGCATTTCATTTCAAATACTGTTCAAACGATATCCATGAAAATAAGTATGCACATATATTGGAACATGGAGAATATATTTGCGATGTGTAATTTTCTTTTTTTGGGGCAGACAACCTTTGCTGGCTTATGCTAGTTAATAGTAATTTTAATTATTAAAAATAAAATAGATTATGTAAACCAGATATTTTTATCTAATTATTTAATTCACTGTTATTTCTTTATTATTTTTTTTATTTAATTATTTAGCTTTTATAATAATTTTTGTATTTAAATCTACAGAATTTCATTGTTGTAACCGAAGTAGATAATTTACATTTGTAAAAATTTTTCAAATTTTAAATAAATTTAAAATTTTAAATGCATTTCAAGAATGTAAGTAAAAAATTTAATAATTGAAATAATTTATTTAAATTATTTAATGATTAAACTTAAAAATTATTGTTTAAATCTTTCATACAATTTAATTTTTGCGACCAAAATATTCCTTAAAGCATGTTATACCATTCATTAAAGAAATGAAAAATATATATATATATTCCATGGTAATACAAGTAAAAAATTATTAAATAAACAAAAGGATTTTATGAGGATAAAATAAAAAATTTTGAAAAAAAAAAAAAGTCTGCATTCAAATATTTTAAAATTTAAATGATCTACAAATGAATTCATGAATTTTAAAGAATCCAACAATTTAATAATCATAATATTTGTAATAATTTAATAATCTATATATTTGTACCTGTGTCCATAGTGTAGTATTATGAACTTTACTATTTTTGTGTAGTAAAATATTACATGGTAATTTTAATCAAATAATCAGTACTAAATTGGTTTAGGCGTTTATTAGTACTTGCATAGCATTGATATGCTTTAATCATTATGCAGCAGGCCAGAATATGTAGTACTTTTATGGTTATATGCACTGCACAACACTGGTACACACTTTATGGTATTGAAATACATTAAATTAGAATTTCAAACAATTGAATCTTTAACTCCTAATTTATTAAAAATAAAATAAAATAAATCTTAAGTTTTATTCTTGTCCTTGGCATTATACCAATCTATTTTACACCAACTATGTATTTATCGTATGTCGAAATTTATATATTTGTTATAGCCTTACTCTAGCATCCTTAAAATTTGTTCACACATTTGTAATATAACAGGTTGACTGAAAAGTTCGTAGGCTGACACATAGATAGCGCTACTACATAGTATTAAATCCATATGATTTTTAGTTAGTCCTAACCTTCAAAAGACAAGTGTATAAATTTGACAGCTGTTGCACTATTAGTATGTGAGTTATAGCATTTTTAGTGTTCATCACGTGCAGTCCACTCGGCTGACTGTCGATTGGACTCCGGTGTGAAATGATGGAGCCATGTTTCAACCATTGTCACATATCGAAGCAAAAATTCGGGTTTATTACGATTGAACAGCTCCAAACACTGCTTAGAATCATCAATTCGTTGTTTTTTTGGGTCGATTGTGAGTTCTCCGCGGCAGCCACTTTGAACAGAGCATTCGCATGTCAAATATTAATTCACGTTATGTCCAACACGTTCCTTTGATATCTGTAGGGTCTCAGCTATCTCAATCAACTTCACTTTACGGTTATCAGAAATTATTTTCTGCACTTTTTGGATGTTTTGGTCGATAACAGCCTCTTTAGGCCTCCACTATATGCATCGTCCTCGGTGCTCATTTTGCCTCGTTTAAATTTCGCAAACCACTTTTCTGCGGTTGATTTTCCTGGTGCGGAGTCCAAATAATGTTTATCAAGCCAAGCCTTGGCTTCAATAGTATTTTTTTTTTCGCCAAAAAGCAATGCTTTATTAAACACACGAAATTTCTGTTTATCCGTTTTTTCAAACTAACAAAAGTAGCTTCACTAAAAATGTTAAAAATGTCACATACAAATAGTGCAACAGCTGAAAATTTTTACACGTGTTTTTTAAGGTTAGGGCTAACTAAAAATCATATGGATTTAATACTAGTAGCGCCATCTATGTTTCAGCCTATGAACATGTCAGCCCAACTGTTATAATAACAATATCGTTTATATTTGTATACCAAATATCGTTTATATCTAGTCAAATATGGGAAAACATTTGCACTTACCTGAGATGCGTGATAAATGAGGTAAATATTTTCAGGAGTGCAGTGCTTCAGGTGCCTTAAAGGGTTGCTTTTAAAATCAAAAATGATCTTGAAGCCATTTATTTGGGTCATAGGATCCTGTAGAGATTGCAATGAATACAACATACAAGCTCGTCTTACCTCCTCTACTGGAAATTCCTCAGGAATCCAATTATCTAGTTAATAAGAACACAATCTATCAGCAAGAAGAACAATATTGCATCAGAAACAATTATCATTGTCTCAGTCTCTGATTAATCTCACCCTCAACTTAAAACAAGTAATAGAAAAACAAATTTTTTAAAGTCAATTCTTCCTTTTTTTTACTAAATGGCAGAAAGTTATTTATAAATAATTTTTTTAAGTTTATCTGGCGCCATCTATTGGTAGATATATGCAACTTAAATCTAAAAAAAACTAAAATTAATTAATTAAGTTTAATTATTGAATTAATATTTGCAAAAACTGTATTAACATCAAGTGTCATCCACTACAAGTTAAAAAAATGTATTTGAACTTTAGTGGATGAATAAGAAGTATTTTATTGATGTTTGAAAATTTGAACAAGATATATATAGGGAGAGTATGAGCTAATAGTAGGATTTGAAAACCATGACTTATTGGAAAAATTGAACTTTATTCATAATTTTAATTAAAATTTCGTAAAAAATTTTTTTCTTAAAAATATCAAAATGAATTTCATGAATTTTTAAATACATCCTCGTAGATAAATTACATAGAGTTTTCTTTTTAACGATCAAGCATTTTTTTCAATTGTAAATCCTCACAAGAAGGTAAAAATATTAGAAAAGGAAAAAAAAGTTATAACAATGTGAAGAAAATGACGTGTCTTCAAAATAATTATAGAATATTTTAGAAAATTTAAAGTTGTAGTGAAGAGTGACAGAGTTTGGCCGTACAAAGAATGGACATTTTATTAAATACTAGCAGACCCGGCCACGCGTTGCTGTGGCTTTCTTGTATATCGTTCAATTATTAGATATTATAATTGGTATTGTTAAGGAAGTGATTGCTAAGGAATGATGAAAAGTTCAAATTAAGCTTCAACGAATAGAAAATGTTTCATTTTTATTCATTTAATGAATGAGGTAGATAATGTTGATTTTTAACACTGTTTTATAATTATTTTGCCTTATTTAATTTTTAATAATCATTACTTTCATTTATCTAAGAATTAAGCGATGAACACTATTTCTTGTTAATCTGTCTTTCGTCAAAATAAATAAATTCGTTAAATAATTTAATAAGTTGGTTATGATTTTCTAAAAGATTTTCCAACAATTCTACATTAGCTCTTTGTACTTGCTTGTTCGATAAAATTATATTGACATCGAGTTGTCACACGTTCTTCAGAACTGCCCATAAAATAAATTTGAAGAAATTTTGGCTCTTCGTTAGGTATCGGCATCAACGACCCGATCTTATGGTACACCTGACCTTGTATTTTGAATGTACTTTCAAAGTTACGTCCATCAGATGAGAAATCGCAAATTTTAGCTGCGCCAAATGACGTCAATAGCGCCAAATTAAGAAATATGAAAATCGTCGACTTTGCATTTAAATAAAAAAACAATTTGAATAAAAACTATCCTATCTCAAGTTGGAACAAAAAACACATTTAAGAAAAAAAAAGTTAAAATCGGATTGTTATTTACTTAATTTATTCCAAGCATTTATCAGAAGAGGAAATGCTGAATTTAGTTAATAGTCATTTAAAGAAAAAATGGTTATTTGATTATTTTTATCTCATTGCTTGAACTTAAAACTTTAAAACTCAAATAGCTTTAATAAATCACAGTTCTAATCGGAAAAGTGTCATGTCTTATCAGGTTTTAGTAAGAATAAAAAATGGTTTCCTTAAAATGCAAATATCGTGGATTATCTCTTATATATTTATGAACAAGTAACAAAAAGATTAAAAAAACAATGGAAAATTCAAAGTAGGTTTATAAATGGACAACTTCTTAGTAGCAAAAACAACAAAATTGTTCTTTTTTTTTTTATCAATTCATGAATAATTATAATAATAATACAATATTATTTTCCCTTTTATGAAAGGAAAGAATATTGTAGAAAATACCAATATATATGCAGGATATCAATATTTCTAATAAATAGTGTTTATTTCTCTTAACATTTAATTTATGTATCCATTTGATTAATTCACTGTTGGAAAATTCTGATAGTATGTAACACCTGAATGAGTCAAAACTTATAAATTTACTCATTGATTATCTTTATATATATGCTTCTTCTGTATATGTGTTTGTCACTGAACTCCTAACCGGCTGAACTGATTTTGATGAAATTTTTTGTGTGTGTTTGAGTGGGTTCCTGGATGGTTTAGATTCACGATTGGATTAAGTGGCGTCACAATCGATATAATTCTTCTGTACGTGTGTTTGTCACTGAACTCCTCCTAAACGGCTTGACCTATTTTGATTAAAGTTTATATGTGTGTTTGAGTGGGTGCTGGATGGTTTAGATTTACAACTGAACATGGTTGGTGGGGCTGCAATCGATATATCTTTATATATATAATTCTTCTATACACGTGTTTGTCACTGAATTCCTAAACGGCTGGACCGATTTTGATGAAATTTTTTGTGTGTGTTTGAGTAGGTTAATGGATGGTTTAGATTCACAATTGGACCCATTAGGTGGCGTCACAATCGATACAATTCTTCTGTACGTGTATTTGTCACCGAAATGCTCCTAAGCGGCTTAACCGATTTTGATGAAATTTTCTGTGTGTCTTTGAGTGGGTGCTGGATGGTTTACATTTACAACTGAACATAGTAGATGGCGTTTCAATCGATATATCCTTATATACACTGAAGTGACAAAAGTCATGGGATACCTCTTAATATCGTGTCGGCCCTCCTTTCGCCCGGCGAAGTGCAGCAACTCGACGTGGCATGGACTCAACAAGTCGTTGGAAGTCTTCTGCAGGAATATTGAGCCATGCTGTCTCGATAGACGTCCATAATTGTGAAAGCGTTGATGGTGCAGGATTTTGGGCACGAACAGACTTCTCGATGATGTCCCATAAATGCTCGATGGGATTCATGTCGGGCGATCTAGGTGGCCAGATCATTCGTTGGAATTGTCCAGAATGTTCTCCAAACCAATCGCGAACAGTTGTGGCCCGGTGACATGGCGCATTGTCACCCATAAAAATCCCATCGTTGTTTGGGTACATTAAGTCCATGAATGGCTGCAAGTGATCTCCAAGTAGCTGAACATAAGCATTTCCAGTCAATGTTCGGTCCAGTCGCACCAGAATTCATTTTTTTAAATAGTTTTTTTTATCAATCTCTTATGTTGATAATGTGGTTTAGGTGGTAAATTTAATCGCGTTGAACTTTTTTTGCTTATGTTGCGTTTTATTGCACTCATATTTGAATTTTAGTTGTTATGTTGTTGTTTGATATCTCACTTGGTAGACATATAGACCCAGCCGACGAACCCGTATGGATTCAGGGTTGAAGGGAAAGAGGTCATCTTCTGTTGTGATGAAACACCCCTAGGTAGGAGTCAGATTTGTTCCTTGACTTTCAACAGTCATATGATCTAAGTCTTAAAGTGGATTCTGAACCAGTAGAAACATCCATGGCAACGCCGGGACTCGATCCCGAAACCTGTGACACCGAGTGCAAGACATACAGCCTTTTCGGCTCCTGAATTTTTACCGAAGGAAATAACTATAAGAATAAACTTAATTATAATGCATTTTACAAAGAAGAGGTCTATACTTCACAATTTTAAAATTGTGCACTTTTATCTGAGCGCTACTAGGGAAAATAAGAAAAACTGTGATTTCGAAGATGCTTCTACTTAGTAAAATATTAATCCAACTTACAGGACTGAATGGCCGAGTGGCTAGCGCTCTGGTTCTCGGTACCACAGGTTTCGGGTTTGAGTCCCGGCGGTGCCATGGATGTTTGTCAGTGGTTCGGAATCCACTTTAAACCGTAGGTCCCGGTCTAACACGACCGTAGAGCGTTGTGGAGAATGACATATTAAAAATTAGGAAAAGCTAACTGTTCATATATATAGTGATTAGGGGATTATAGTCCTTGTTGCTTCACATCCACATATACCACTTCATTCATCATTAATCCAACTTTACTTCACAAACAAGCAAGAAAGAAGAACAATAAACTTACATTTTTGCCTTTAAAATTCACATATTAGAAATAGTATATGAAATCAGTGCATGTTTAGCTTCAACAAAGAGTAGAGTAATCAAGCAATGAAGACACGACAGAGACATGAAATGCTTAAAAAGATGGCGTTTATTATTTTCTTTGACATTCCTTTCGCTGATTCAAGGCTGTTAGAAGGCACTGCAGAAGAGTTGCAGTATGTATAGCAATACGTCTCCATAGAACAGTAGTTCTCGAAAGATACACCAGGGATAATTGGTGCTCCCTAGAAGATTTCTCGGTGTGCCTCGTGGTAATCCCGAAAAGTATGTGACCAGATATAAAAATAAATGTACTTTTTATTGCTGGTTTCAGCATTCGAGGACACATTCCATCACAAACAACTAGCCTTTCTGCTACTTTTACATTCTTCGTTTAAAATTCGTCAAATAGCAATAATGAGCCAAAGCACGATTCGAGAAACTAAGAGTGGTCACTTCCCTCTTACTTTACCAAGAACCCTACTACTACTACACCACATCACATCAAAGTGCCTAGAATTCAATTGCCTTTTTACAGTGTGGGAATGATGTGGGTGAGAAGTCTGGCTGGGCTTTGCGACGCTTTACGGTAATAGGAGACTGGTATCTATGGCTTAAAGAGGATTCCGAACCACTACAAACATTCATGGTAACGGCGGGATTCGAACCCGAATTCTGTGGCACGAACGCCATAGCGCTAGATACTCGGCCCGTCAGGGCCCCTACTAGCCACGCTAGGGTTTATGTGATTTTTTTTTAACAAATTACCATTGCAGCTTCTGAGGCTTCGCCGTTGGTATGTAGTAATCTGTCATGTTGACCATCTGGGTGTAAAACTGAGAGGTGTTAATAGCGGATACTTCTTTATCAGAAATTAGTATAATGTGCAAATAATTATTTGTATATTTTTAAATGCATTCTCACTTGCTGTAAAAAGGAAACCTGAAAGTGAAAACAAAAACTACTCATCCGGCTTCAAGTTCACAGAACACTGTGAACTTGAAGCTGCATGAGTAAGAGAAATGTAAGAGAAAAATTTCAACTTAAAAAGTAGGAATTGACTTAAAATTTTTTTTTATATTACCTGTATTTATTTACTTTATTATTATTGCCAAAAGATTTCATTATATTTTAATTTTTATAACTAATTACGTAAAGCAGACGATTTTGAAATGATAAGATTTACACAAACTTTAATCGTTCAATAAATGGTTTCAAAGATAATAAAAAAAATTGTTTAGATTTTAAAAATTCGAAGATTTTTATTTTATTATTATATTAAATTTTTGTATAATATAAAAAACTTTTTGTACATTTTTTATTTTAATAACTAAAGGATTAAATTTATTTTACATTTGATGAAATGTTCATTTTAATATTAAAATTATATTTTTATTTTGAAATATACTTAAATTTACTTTACAGATTATTTAATTCATGTGTGGCAACAGGCTTATAACAAATTGATGGAATTGTAAAAATAATTAGTTTTTTGAACTGGAGATGCTGAACTGGTGTTTATTAGAGTTCCGGATAAAAAATAAACTTACGGTGTTAAAATAATTGTATTCTGCTATAAAAAGGAAGACAAGAACTAAATAACTAAAAACTTGTTTACTATTCGCAACTGAACTTTGAAAATATCTGCCTTCATACATCTGCATCATTTTTTTTTATTGCCATGTTGGGTAAGTTGCAATATTTTTTCTATTAAGAGTTATTAAAATGACACTTGATTTATAAAGGATGGTTTTCATATATTGTTATTTATAGATGTATAAAATTTAATTTCATAATAGAAAATAATTTTTTTTCCGTTAAGTTCTAAGCACTCTGTTAAGCAATAAGAAGTGAAAGTCTTGAAACCAAATTGAGATGCTTATGATATTTAAGAATAAATATGACGTTATATCGATCTATTCCTGAAACAATCTACTGAAATAAACAATGAAAATGAATTAATAAATAAATAGTATAACAAATTAATAAATAAATATTATAACAAATTAATAAATAAATATTATAATAAAATAATAAATAATTTCTATTTTTTAATTTTAGTAAAAATTTTTTTTTGCATTTAAAAATTTGAAAAATTATTTTTAAAAATAAAAATAAAAATGTTTTTGTATTTTCTGTTATGAAATCCAATAGAACTGTGATTGAATGATGATAAAGTTTAAAAGAAATTTGAAAATTATGTTTACCATTCAGTCATTACGTACACTTAATTATTCTAACGACATTCTTATTTTTGCTTTATCCACTTCATTTTTTTTTTTCAAAGACACAGAATTTCAAAATTCTTCAGAATTTCGCAAGAAAAAAAAATTAAAAACCTATTGAAGAATTCGGATGTGTAAAGTAATTTGAAGAATATGTTTGTGCCTTCCGCGAAATCGTAGTTGAACTAAAAACCAGAAAAAAACAAAGAAAATTAATAACATAAGAAAATTTTATTCTTCTATTTTAAAATTCTAATAAATTACGAATTATTTGTTGAATTGTTTAATTGTTCTGAATATGATATTCCCGAAAATGAATTCTTATATAAAATGACAATACTTTTTGGGAATATTATTGTAGTTTATTTTAAAGTATATTTGCAATAAATGATTTCTAATAACTTGAACAGAATTTCTACCTCAACCGGAAATTTTATTTGGGTTTGATTCCTTTTTTGAATGCTATTTCCATTTCAATGATTAAAAACAAGTAATATATAAAAAAAAAAATTTTTAAATCAATTCCTACTTTTTTTCACTCTATTGCAGAAAGTCCTTTAAAAATAATTTTCACTCATTTTTTCAGTTTATCTGGTGTCATTTATCGGTAGATATATGGTATATTTATGATCTAATGAATTAAATTTAATGAATGAATAAATATTTGAAAAAACTGTATTAACATCCAGTGTCATCCCCTGCGAGTTAAAAAAAATGTATTTCAACTTGAGTGGATGAATAAAAAGTATTTTATGAACGATTGAAAATTTGAACAAGATATATAGAGGGAGAGTGTGAGCTAATAGAAGGAATTGAAAAATGTACGATTCTTATAAACAATTCGGCTGTATATAGCAATCTCGTTTATCATTACCAGCACTAGAATTTCTTGTGATCTACAGGCAGTAAAATTTGTGAGAAAATATATTTTTTTTTTTATATTTAAATATAGAAATTTTGTTTTAAATTTTTAATAATAAAAAAATTTTATATTTAATGTTACGAAATCGAATAGAACAGTGATTAAATGGTGACAAAATATTAAAAAAAAATTGAAAATTATGTTTACCGTTAAGTTATTACGTACAATTAATTATTCTAACGGCATACTTATTTTTACTTTATTCAATTAATATTCTTATTTTACAACAAAAATATCGTTTTATTTTTTTCCTATTGGTATTTTTATTTTAATTTTATTCTGATGATATTCTTAATATTTTTTAATTATAAATTAGTTTGGACATAATTTTATAATTTAAAAAATATCAAGAATATCATAGAATAAAATAAAGGGACCGACTTTAACAGAATATCATCAGAATAAATAAAGGAAATATTTTAAAGGACATAAGTTTATAATTTTAATTATAAATGAATGCCTTTTTCAATTCCTACTATTTGTTCACACTCTCCCTATATATATATATATATATATCTATATATATATATATATATATATATATCTTGTTCAAATATTAAATCGTTAATAAAATACTTTTTATTCATCCATTCAACTTCAAATGCATTTTTTTTAAACTTGTAGTGGATGATACCTGATGTTAATACAATTTTTTTCAAATATTAATTCATTAATTAAATTTCATTAATTAATTTTGTTTTTTTTAGATTTAAGTTGGTTGCATCTACCAATAGATGGCGCCAGATGTAAGAGGAAAATTTTAACTTAAAAAGTAGGAATTGACTTTAAATGTTTTTTTATATTACTTGTTTTTACTTACAATTACATGTGTGTGCCATACAGATGCATATAATTAATTACCCATATGTAACAAGAGATTATATTAAAATATTGTTAAAAATAAATCGATATAAAATGAGTTCTATTTAAATTTCCGTTCATTTAATGCCTTCGAAATTATACATTATACTGTGGATGTTGATTATCCACGTAGTTCATTCTGGGAAACGCTGAATCTTCTACATATCTACTATTTTATTTGCAAATTATTTATATTAAAAGCCCAATCGTTCGATATCTATAACTTCTGTCAAAATGTTTGACTTTAAAATGTTTTTAATGCTTAGAAAGTATATATGAGAAACAAAATATACTTTTTAATGGATTAATATTAACATCATTTTTGGATTATTAATCTATGCAAATAATAAAACTGTATAAAATATATATATAATGTTAAAAAAACTCAATGTAAAATGCATAAAACAGGAAATATGAAGCAATATAACAGTTTAATTCAATATTATTGTTATACATACAAGTGAAACAATAAATAAAAAACAAAATCATACAAAAAATATAGATGCAAAAAAAAAAATTATTTAACCTTAAAAGTAACAATAAAGCAATTCCAAAATTATTATTTATAAAATACAACAGTTTACATTATACGAATTTGAAATAATTTAATATTACAATTTAATTAAATGTATTTGAATTTTCTTATAAAAATATCTTATAAATAAACAGAATGTGTTTTTGTAACTTACAAAAACATTACTTTTTTTTATTTTATTCTGAAAATATTTATCACACATTTTGCATGTATTACTGTTATGTATGTCTATTTTTACTGTTATATAATGTAATATAAATATTATACGTAAAATATTCCATTTATATTACATATTATGTAATTTAAAATGTTATATTATAAAAAGTATTATATTGTATAATGCAACATTTGTTAAATGTACAAATATTTGAAAACAATATTTTGATTCTATTTCCTATGCCCTTTTTACCTTTTTTACATAAATTATTCAAAAAACTCATGTCAAAATAGGACTAATCTGAGAAATAATGTATTAAAAAAAATAAACACTTATGTGAATATTTTTATATGAAAGAAGTCCAAAGAAAGAGTAATTGAGACAAAAGTTCAAAACTATATTTATTTTTACAAAAAATAATCTCATGAAAAATCTTGAAAAATTGTAAGTAGGAAATTTAAACCGCCGCTAGTAAAAGTGTAAAATGTTTTTCTTTTTCAAATGGAATGAAAAATGCTGTGAAAATCGCATTCGATGTTAATAATTACAGAAAACATTATATGCAGATTACTTTTTTGTAAAAATACATATAAGCACATGTTATGAAATATTATACAATATAATCCATCATACAATCAAAAGAATGCTATCAATTATTATGTAATCCCTTATACAATCAATAATAACATTTATTTCAGAAATCAATCATTCGTGTTTATTATTATCATTTTATTATTATTGTTATTATTTTATTTTTGACATTCTAAAATCACGAATTTATATAATAACTAAAAATTGCATAAAATTAGATATTTACAATATTGCACAATAATAGATTTAAAAATTGACACAATACTAAATTTTATAGTTTATATACTTTTTAATAATAAAAGATCAATAATTATGATAGTCAACTTCCGATCAATATTTCAATACTTAAATATGTATTAAGATACATTTGCAACTTCAAAACTACAAAACTAACATAGCAATCTGAAAAAATTATCTTGTAAAATTAAATATAAAAATATGCACTTTGTAGTTACACGCGCACACACACACACACACACATATATATATATATATATGTATGTATATGTGTGTATATGTGTGTGTGTGTGTGTGTATGTAAATGTTAAATTGTTATTTGATGAAATATATATATATATATATATAAATTTCGTTTATAATTATTTTTCTTCACTTCTATTAAACCACTAACAAAACAGAATTATAACTACATTAATAATTATCAAAATGTCAGAAAATATTTTTAAAAAATAGTATAGCCAGAATAATTTGTTTAAAAACTTTGAAGTTATGATATATATATATATAATATGTGTCAAATAAATATTGAAACAATTTAACAAGTTCTCTTTATACTTTTTCTTCTTCAATTCTATTCATGGCTGGTCTGAAATAAGTTTTATTTCAAGTTGTTGATTGTTTCTTGGAAATGTATTTCTAAGAATACAGATTGTAATGGAAAACCAAATGTTCTTGTAGGACATCCCATATTTATTTTTAGTTTATCTTTAAAATAAATATCCTTGCTTGCATTTTTTATATGCAATTCTTTCTATTAAGAATTAGAAATTCTTTGCTTTTATCTATAAGCAGGTAGGTATGGTAGGGTAATACCATGGTAATAGGTAGGTTTTGGATAAATAGGCTAGATTAACACTATTTAACTAAATTAAATTAACATTATTTAAACATTTATTTGTCGTGGTCTTCCTCCCAGTGCTACCAGATTCTCAGGTGCCATGATTTTTTTAACCCATTCCGACATGTCATAATTTTGTAAGTCGCCGCCATACTGCTTCGGTAGGACAGCTTTGGGAAAGTAATTGAAAAGGGTTTCTGGAGTTTTGTGGAAAATAATCTGAAAAACAACATTGGTAATATTTTATTCATTTCATATATGTGCAAATAAAGCCCACTACTGTGTCCAAAAAGTAAGATCAAATTTCAACTTCAAATTCCCGGTAATCTTATGGAATTTCAATTTCTTTTTCTTTTTTAGGTTGCTGGCACTGTCCTTGAAATCTGTGTGAAATGTGACGTCAAAATATTCATGCTTGAGTGCTTGAGTTACGTTTGCCTTTGTGAGACGCTAAAACTGATTTCGGCGACTTTTGAAATGTCTGAATTAATTGTGCAATGAGTTTTCATTCAATTTTATTTGCGGAAACGCATAGAATGTTGCTGAAGGCATTCGGTGAGCATTCCTATAACAGAAAGAAATGTTTGGAACTTTTATAAATAGTTCAAAGAAGGCAGAGAACGCGTTGTAGACGAAGTGCCCTCTGGCCGACCACCAGCTTCAACCGACGAAGCTCACGTCCAAAAATTTAAAGATTTGGTGCTTGCAAGCCGTCGATTTACAATTCGAGACCTTGCTGATGATGCTCGAATTTCAAAAGGGTTGGTCAATTCCTTTTGGGCTGCAAACACGTCAACTCTCGATTGGTATCGATAATACTGAATGCGTCAGCTCGCACTGCATTGATTCTTCGATACTTTTTCGCCACTTTCGGCTATTCGCTAAACTCAAAACACCATACCGGGAACACCGTTTTGTGTCGATTGAAGTGATTCACAGTGAATTTCCGCGTGCTTTGAAGATTATCCCTGCCGATGACTTTTTAGCATGCATTGAGGATTGGAAAAAAAGTTGCCATAAGTGCATTTGGACCCTTCGTCTTCATTGCGTTCTCTGCCTTTTTTGAACTGTTTATACAACTTCTAAACATTTCTTTCCGATATAGGAATGCTCACCGAATGCCTTCAGCAACATTCTATACATTTCCGCAAACAAAACTTAATGCACGTTCTTTGCTCAATTAATTCAGAAATTACGAAAATCGCCGTAATCAGTTTTAGCGTCTCAGAAAGCCAAGCATAACTCAAACACTAGTGAATATTTTGACGTCACATTTCACACAAAAATCAGGAACAGTGCCAGCAACCTAAAAAAGAAAAAAAAATTGAAATTCCATAAGCCTCGGAATTTTAAATTGAAAATGTGTCTAAAGTTTTCAACACAGTAGTAATTTATTTATATACCGATCCTTTCAATTTTCATGGATTTTTAGAAACTGATATGTTTTTAACATTTCTATTTACATGTCAACGTCAAACATTATAATCGTGCAGTAATAATCGAGAAGAAAGTAATTAATTTGAAATGATACCATAATGAAGAATATACTCACCCGCTTTTTCAATTTATCAGTTAAGAAATGCTTCATTATGAACCATGCAGCTTTGAATGTAACTGATAGATTTACTAAGTGGATTTCTTTATATCTAGCAGCAACGCATTCCTAAAAATTAAAATTCATAATTATTTCACTGGTATTGTAAATAATTTCAAAATAACTAAGCAACACGTTTCAATCTTAATCGAACCATTGTTTTGTTTCATCATATGAACTTCAGCTTGAAAAAATAATTTATAGCTAAATAATTTATAGATAATTTATAATTAAAGTTTTTCCATGTTTTATTAATTATATCTCTTTTCTCTTATAAATACTTTTAATTAATATAAACTTTTACTTTAATATTCCTTTTGTAAATACTTCATGATATTTTGCGTAATTTGGCGATTAGGATTTTAGAAATAATAATTTCTTTGAACTTTTTTAATTATAGGTTCTATTATCTGTTTTCCTGATGCCAAATTTTGCAGTATTTTTTATGCTTTAATTTTTTAATAAATATATTATGTAATAATATTAATTTTTAAAATTAATAAATATATAGTTAATGTGCAATGATAATGGGACATAAATTGCTACTAAATTACTACTATAAATTGTAACTAATCCCCCTGGTGCAGGAAAGCGTACAACAGGTCCAAGAGACCCCGTAGTAGGCGACATGGTCCATGGCTATAAAACTAAGTTGATTATATATATATATATAATCAACTTAGTATATATAGTAATAGTACTTAGTATATATATATATATATATATATACTAGTGTGTCCAAATGTAAAACCAGATTTTTTTTCAAGTTGTTTGCACTGTCTTTGACATCTGTGTAAGATTTCACATCAAAATATTCATTAGTGAGAAGCTAAAAGTGATTTTGCAATTTTAGAAACGCCTGAATTAATTCAGCAAAGAACGTGCATTAAATTTTGTTTACGGAATGTATATTCTTGTTCGTAAATGTATAGAATATTGCAGAAGGCATTCATAAAGCAAACTATATCGGAAAGAAATATTTACAAGTAGTATAAGCAATTCAAAGAAGGCAGAGAACGCGTTGAAGACGAAGAGCCCTATGGTCGACCATCAACCTCAATTGACGAAGCTCACGGCCAAAAAATTAAAAATTTTGTGTTCGCAAACCGTCGATTTACAATTAGAGACCTTGCCGATGATGTTGAAATTTCAAAAGGATCCGTCAATTCCATTTTAAAATATGTTTTGGACCTCAAACGCGTCAAATCTGGATGGGTACCGAAAACACTGAATTTTTTGGAAAAACATCGTCGCGTTAAAGTGTGTGAAACAATGTTTTCTGACTATCAGGACAAGTTAAAATGCATCATAACTTTAGCTGAGACTTGGATTTATGCTTACGACCCGGAAACAACCTATCAATCGAGCTAATATTTTGACAAAGGTGAAGCAAGATCGAAAAGAGCACGCTAAAGTCGCTCAAAAATCAAGATCATGTTGATTGTTTTCTTCAATTATGAATTCCTTCCGCCTGGCATAACTGTCAGCAAGGCATATTATTTGAGTGTTATGCGTCATTTGCGTGAAGTTATTCTTAAAAACAGGCCCCATTTATGGAAAGATAACTCTTGGTTTTTGCATCACGATAATGCTCCAGCGCACACAGCATTCATTATTAGTGACTTTTTTGCCAAAATTTAATCTCGTATAGTTCCAACACCCCATATTCCCATGATTTAGCACCATGCGACTTCAGGATATTCCCTAAACTCAAAAAACCACACCGGGGACACCGTTTTGAGTCTATTGAAGATATTCAACGTGAATCGGCGCTGAAGATTGGAAAAAAAGTTGTCATAAGTGCAATGTGTCAGGAAGGGATTACTTTGAAGGCAATGAAATAAATTCGAAAGAATAAATAAAGATTTTTCGAAAAAAATAAAAATTTATCTTTCTTTTTTGGGACAGTAGTATATACAAATATGGTTTATATGCAATCAATTACGAGAAAAACTTTTCACTTACCTGAGTTGAGTGATAAATAAGATACAAATTTTCAGGAGTGCAGTGCTTCAAGTGCCTTGCAGGATTGCTTTTAAGATCATAAATGACCTTGTAACCATTTATTTGGGTCATAGTATTCCGAAGGGATTGCAATAAATACAACATACAAGCTCGTCTGACCTCATCTACTGGAAACTCCTCAGGAATCCAATTGTCTAGTTAATAAGAAGAAAATTAGAAAGAAGAAAATTGTTTGCTTAATTAACCTTACATATCCGGGAGGGCCCCAAATTAGTTGGATATTTCCAAAATTGAATAATTTGTGAAATATTGACTCTAAAATACCGGATGAATGGCAGATTACAAGTTCCACAGAACCCAGTCTCAGGAGGCATTGCCATTCTCAACAAAAATTACATCTCTCATCATGGAATTTACACCCCTTCTCTAAACAATATTAAAGCTACCATCATCGAAGTTCACTTCACTAACATCCCGCCTACTACCATTTCCTCTATATATGTTCAATGTACAATCTCCGCTAATGAACTCACCTCTGATCTTTCCACTATCATCTCTATTAACAAAAGCTCTAGACTATGTGGCGACTACAACTCTCATCATATTCGATGTTGTTGTCATACCAACAATTATGCTGGAACTCACCTATATAACTGCTCTATCCGCACTGGCTTTGAAATTATTGCCCCTCCCACTCCCACTAGATTCGAACGTAACTCCTCTTCTACCATCGATCTTACCATTCTTAATAACTTTCATTACACCTATAACATAGGATCAATCTTTGAGCTTTCCTCCGATCACAACTCCATCCTCCTCAACTTCAATGTTAACTATACCAATCTTAAAACTCCAGTTAAAGTCTCTACTAACTGGAAACTCTTCAAAGCTAATCTCTCTCAGATCACTCCACTGCTCCCTACTCTAATTGAGAATAATGATGATTTGGAAAAATCTGTTGCAACTCTTACTATTAATATCCTCTCCGTGTACAACTCTGAATCAAAACCAATCAACAATAAAAACGCCTACTTCCTGCCTCCACCCATCAAGCATCTCATCACTCAATGCAACCAACTCAGGAAAAATTGGCAAAAATATCGCAACCCCTACTCTAAACACCTTTACAATAAATCCCAAACAGTACTCAGAAAAGAAATCAAAAACTTCAACCAAACAACTTGGGCCACTGAAGTCATTTGACACAGATGACCGTAAGCTTTGGAACACAGCCAATCGTTTTAAAAAGAAACGATCCACCATCTCCATCCTCATATCTAACGACCTAACCGCCGTTACTGCAAAAAGTTGAACTCTTTGCTGATAGTTACCAAGATCAATTTTTCGAAAATAACATCTCGGAACCTAACACTGAAACTCGTGTTTCCTCCTCTCTCACTAACTTCCTTAATCATCCCTACCGCACTGTTTACTACTCCACCGTCCCCTCTGAAATCATTCATTATATACAATCTACTAACATAAAAAAATCCCCAGAAATCGATAATATTACTAACAAAATGCTTAAAAATCTTCCTACCTCTACTATCTTAATGTTCACCCATATCATCAACACTATTTTTCGCTTGGCACACTTAGCCTCCCAATGGAAAACCCTCACGAATTCTTCCCATTCTTAAACCTGATAAAGACCCCTCTAACCCCTCTAACTACCGCCCAATATTTCTCCTCACCACCCTCAGCAAACTCACAGAAAAAAATCATTCTTGGGAAACATCAAGTCTTCATCTATGCTAATAATATCATGTCTCCTCACCAATTCGGCTTCGCTAAAAATCATTCCACTACCCATCAATTACTGCGTGTCACTGAACTCATCTGTCAAGGACTCTCCACTAAAACCTCCACTGGAATTATATTTCTTGATATTGCTAAAGCCTTCGGCACGGTGTGGGTTAAAGGACTCATTCATAAATTTATTTCTTATAACTTTCCGTCGTATCTTATTAACCTTATTCGCTCCTTCCTTTCTAATCGCAATTTTATAGTTTGTGTCAAAAACTCCGATTCCTCCCTTAGACCCCATGTCTGCTGGAATCCCTCAAGGGTTTGCCCTTGCTCCTCATTTATTCCCATTGTTCTTGAATGACATTCCTAAATTTCTCTCAGCATTTACGCCGACGACACAGCTATCATCTCCCAAAACAGCAGCACTGCCTATCTCATTAAACAACTCAAAAACTATATTTAACTCCTCGAATCATGGCTTATTAAATAAAAAATTAAATTAAACGTTAGAAAAACTGAAGCTGTCTTCTTTTCGCGCAAACTAAACCCACCACAGACTCTTTCCCTCTACGGAGAGAATATCTGGACAAATAAAGCCAAATATTTAGGAGTTATTCTTGATAAACATCTTACTTATAATCAACACATCCTCTATCTTCGAGAGAAATTTAATAAAGCCATCCGTATTTTTTATCCATTAATCTGCCGCAATTCGTCTACCACCGTTCAAGTCAAACTTCTTCTTTACAAAATCTTCCTCCGTCCGCTAATAACATACGCAAGTCCAGTCTGTGGATCGGCATCCAAATCAAATATTGCTATCATCAGTCGCCTTCAAACAAAATTCCCGGCATGATTATTAACGCTCCTTGGTTCTATCGCAACGCCGACATTCATTACTCTCTCAATATTCAAACTCTCCCTCAATTTATTTATAATCTTGCACATAACTTTTTCTCCAATATCCCAAACATTGATAATGAGCTTCTCAAAAGACTTCCCATCTATGATATCACTAATCCAAAGAACGCGAAACGCCCACGCGCCTCTCTCCTAATTGATTCTACTTGAATTGTTTTGTTTTTTCCCCCTCGCCGCCGTTACGACTAGAGCTGACCTCGAATTGCTTTCACTTTTTCCCAGTTCGCTCTTGCAGTCTGTTGGACCCCTCTTCAGGTTGTTTATTTTCTTTTATTCTGTTAAGTTCTCAACACTATCTAGAGATTCTTTCTCACCCAGCCAACGATTTAATCATTTCTGTTTATTTTTTGTCCAATCTCTCTAACCAGTATATTTAACTTCCTTTTTGTACTCTTCCAGTTACTCGTTCATTTTAATTCTCCCCCATGTATTTTAATTACTTTCATCACTTATTATTAAAATAATAAGAATAATAATAATAAAAAGCCTCACTCTATGAAATTCTCTTTTAGTAATTGGGCAAGATTCCTTTTAGTCTTTACCGCTTTCTTTCCCCAGCAATGCTCTTTCATCTTTCCAATGGATAATCCAAGATAGAAGCTAACGGCTGTTGCTCAGCCACGGAGCTTCAACAAAATTCAAATCAAACGCGATCATTGTGTTTGCTTTCTCTTCAGGGTTTTTCGGAAATGTGCCCTTATCCTATTCTGACAATGTTGTAAGATTTATAGAGTGATATATCTGTGTTAGATATGTCTCTGTTCAGACAATATTGTTAAGGTGATATATCACTGCAAAACTTTTAATTGTTTCGACAAATTCGACAAAATTTTAAATTTATTGTGTGATTCTTTGATTAATTATCATAAATTATATTAGCTATTGAAGTAAATTACATGACAGGTATATTGAACCTACCAGGTAAAATAATTTTAAAATATTTAATTTATCTTAAATCTTCAACATTCTGATATTGTTTAATTGTTTTCTTCCTCCTTTTTTTCACTATATTGCAGAAAGTCCTTTATAAATAATTTTCATTCATTTTTTTAGGTTTATCTGGTGCCATCTATTAGTAGATATATGCAACTTAAATCTAAGAAAAAAATTTAATTAATTAATTAAATTTAAATTATTAATTAATATTTGAAAAACTGTATTAACATCAAGTGTCATCCACTACATGTTTCAAAAATGTATTTGAACTTGAGTGGAGGAATAAAAAGTATTTTATGAACGATTGAAAATTTGAACAAGATATATATAGGGAGATTGTAAGCTAATAGAAGAATTGAATAAACATAGAAATACTTGCTGCGCATACCTAACTGAATCAGCACAATGGCACATCCATCTTGACACCTCCAAGGGAGCATTGTAAAAGTTTTGTCATGTATTGACTTAAGTATTTTGTCGTAGCTGAAGTTAGTAAACATGAGAGGATGCTTCTTCTTCAAGGCAACGAGCGCTTTCAACTGAGTGAAGGCTCTGGCAGCATCGTACTTCCTCACTCTCAGGTATTGCAGGAGAAATTCATCATCAATGTCGATATTTTTAGTGTGCTCGTCATCTATTGCAAACCAGAGATACAATTGAAATATATTTCTTAATATTACTTACACTATGTCATCAAATTGTTAAAATACCCATAATTTCTTGGAAAAGAACTTTTACCAAATGAATGGTCATACTTGTATTACAGTTGACCATAGAGGTCAATTCATGTTCTATAAATAGCATACATATGCCCAATCTTCAACGTTAACTTTAATACCACTCACCTGCAGTATGAAAGAGATGTAATTTTTCTAAGGGCACTATTATGACGGATGGCAGAAAAGAGTCGTTTTTTTAATGTACTATTGTGCCCAAAGAGTAAGACCAATTATTTTTTTTTTCAAAAACTCTTTATTTACTCCTCCAAATTTATTTTATCACCTTCAAAGTAATCCCCTCTGGACACAATGCATTTATGCCAACTTTTTTTCCAATCCTCAATGCATGCTAAAAAGTCATCGGCAAGAATGGCCTTCAAAGCGCGCGGCGATCCAATTTGTATCTCTTCAATCGACTCCAAACGATGTTCCTGGAGCGGTCTTTTAAGTTTAGGGAATAGCCCGAAGTCGCACGGTGTGAATACGGTCGGTTGTGGAACGATATGGGTTTCACTTTTGGGAAAAAAGTCACGAAGAATCAATGCAGTGTGAGCTAGCACATTCAGTGTTTTCGGTACTAATCGAGATTTGACGCATTTCCGGCCCAAAATGGAATTGACCGATCCTTTTGAAATTCCAACATCATCAATAAAGTCTCTAATTGTAAATCGACTGTTTGCAAGCACCAAATCTTTAATTTTTTGGACGGAAGCTTCATCGGTTGAGGTTGATGGTCGACCAGAGGGCTCTTCGTCTTCCACGCGTTCTCTGTCTTCTTTGAACTGTTTATACCTCTTCTAAACAATTCTTTCCGATATAGAAATGCTCACTGTTACGTCGAAACCCAGGTTCCCCTGCTTAGGGGAGGTGAACGCCCTATGCGCAGAAAAACACCCTGTCTGTGGGTGTGTCTGGCGGGGGGGGTGAGGGCCAGGGAGAGAAAGAAGGAATGTAAGTAAAATGAGTTGAAACTCAGCGACCAAAGAGAATGGTTGTGTGGCAGTCGATCCTCGACCTCGATGGCTGCATAAATAAAATGAGTTTATTTTTGTGTATAACCGAGCTATCAAACATTTTGGTCCAGTCTCCCGGAGACGGATTAGTTGTGAGATAGAGTGATCCATTGGATTTCCACGAATCGTTGGCTGCATTCTACCATGAGTTCGGTAGGTGAAGTTTTAATAATTCTAAAGTGTTGGACATTTAGCTTGATTTAGTATATAGTATAGTGTGTCTATTACTAAAGTATAGTGTCTTTATTGTGGATATTGCCTAATTAGCATGGTCGATTGTTTAATTTGAGTTTTTATGTGTTAGTTGCCTTTGTTGTTGTGTTGATTTAGGTTAATTAAGGAGTTGAATTAGAGTGTTTAGTTTGACGGGTTTTGTTAAGTTCTGCAGTGCATTGTTTTAGTGAATTTAAGTGAATAAACAATGTCTGTTACGTTAAATCTTGAGAAAGATGAGCTGATTGAGGTTGCGGAAGAGATGGGCTTAACCATTCCAGTCAAGGCTAGAAAAATAGACTTGATTGACTTGATCAAATACAGTCATGTCTATAGGAGCAGGATTGAAATATTGCTCAATCTTGTGGATGATGTTTTAGAGGAAAGGAGGGAAAAGAAAAAAAAAATTCAAGAGGGAGAAACGAGAATTTGAAATCAAATTAGAGATAGAGAAAATTCAATTGGCCAAGCTTGAAAAAGAATTAGAACTTGCAAAATGGAAAAGGGATTCAGCTAAAACTTCCCAAATTAGCTATAATAAAGGAGTGAGTGATGACTCTTTGTCTTCCTCAACTGAAGATGAGTCATGGCCCAATAGTTTAGATTCTTCAACTTCTAATAAGAAAAATGTTACTCCATTATCAGTTGTGAAGCTAACATCAAATATGTGTAATTTTACTCCCCGTCCATTTTCCAATGTTTATAATTCAAGTTATTTTGCGTCAAATAATTTTGCACAGCAAAACAGTGCAAAAACTGACAATGTTCCAGAAAAAGGTGTTTCTAACAAAGTCAGTACAAAAGAGAATTTGAACGAATCTAAGAAATCAAGTGATTCAAACAGCAACACTTCTCTCCACCAAACTCGAACCTCTCGTATTCCCTCAACAACATCATCTGTGTTAGAAGCAAGTAAAGAGAAACCTAAATCTATTGAGTCTCGCAGTGTAAAACCTGTAGTTCCTTCTAAGCCTGCATTACCTGTAAAGCCTATGATTTCTAATCGACCACGTACTTCTGTGAAAGAAAATGATATTGAGGAGAGAGAAATAGAAAATTCAAATCTTATTCTTCAGAATACTGTGTTTGGCTTTGTGGTGTCTGGGCGCAGCACCACAGGAAATGTAAATAGAGAGCATTGTGGACTATCCACAGATATAGTTGATTTTTCATTGAGAAAAATTGGGCCTGTAGAAGGGTTTGAGAAATTGGAATTAACAAGTGATAGTGAAAATTCTATATGCGAGAAAATAATTGAGGAAAAAGTACCAGATGCTACTTATTCAACTCATCATGGCGTTTACCGGCCTGAGAAATTACGAGTATTTAATTGTTCCTCAAAGACCTTGAATGGAGCTACTATCAACGGATCAGAGATAAGAGTGAACACATCCCGAGCTGGTGGAGTTAAACGAGGAGGCCCTGGTGATGGAGACATCCGTGGCAGTAAAGATGGTGGCTATTCCAGTGGAGATAAACGAGGAGACTGTGGAGGAGGAGAATACCGTGGAGTCAGAGGAGATGCTTTCCGTTAATGCGGAGATAGAGGAAGCAGATATGGTAAACCATCATATGGATGTGGTGGAGTCTATAGGAGTTCAAGCTGCAGGAGACGTTCAACTATGGGACCGTCGAAGAAACAGAGGTGGCTGGTAAGGGAATATGCCCTGAACGGCAAATGCCATTACCGAACCTCAACTGGTCGTGTGAGAGTATAACATCTGTTACAGTTGGTGTTTAATATGCTTCAATGGTCTTCAACGTTTCATCAACTACCTTTGTGAGTGTGCCTTGAAGCTTAAGACATCTAAGTAGTTTATTGGAGTGATTCGAAATCAGGTGATTAAAAGACTTTCGTGCTCATCAGAGTTGCTACAATTCATCGATTGTCATCTGATTTCCAGTGATACCACATTAGGTGAGACCAGAGTTCCTGGCTGGAGAAAAGTATCCTGATCAACCGATCCAGATCCTTGAAATACAAGACGAGAACTTTTCTGAATTGAGTGATCCAGTGTTGGTGAGCACAAACTGTTTATGAAACAAGTGACTGAAATTTCATGAGCTATTTATTAAGCTTAAGTAATAATTATATAAAAGTTTAAGTATTTAAGTTACATATTTAGATTTATTGGAAATACCAGGTGTTTGTCATTTAAATTAAATTTTTCAATTGATAATTTATTTATATTGATAATTTATATAGATTATTATTGCTTAGTTATTCATGCATGATAGAAATTAATATTGCTGAGATATTTCTGGTAAAATCTATTCAACAAGAAAAGTTTTCAAAAGTCTATTGAAAGATAAGAAACTTATGTCGAAGAGTAAATTAAAATCTTTAAATCCCCTTTTAGATTTAAATGGAATCTTAAGAATAGGTGGACGTTTGAGTAATGCGGAATGTAGTTCTGATAATATACACCGTATAATTTTGCCTAAAATATCATGCATTTACTGAGATATTAATTTCTTATTACTATATAAAATATTTTCATGTAGGATTATCTGCTCTTTTCTGTCATGTACGTGAGAAATTCTGCCCTATAGGTGGAAAATCTATTTGCAGAAAAATAGTGCATAAATGTGTTATTTGTTAAAAGTAAAACCTATAGTGTCAACACAACTAATGGGTAGTTAACCAAGAGATAAAACCTTGAATTATCCATTTAATGTTTCAGGAGTAGATTTCTGTGGACCAATTTTGGTTAAAATTGGTAAACAAAGAAAGAGTATTGTGTGTAAAATGTATGTATGTTTATTTGTTTGTTTTGTGTTTAAGGCAGTGTATATTGAGAGTGTTTCTGATTTATCATCCGAATCCTTTATAGCTGCTTTAAAAAGATTTATTGCACGTAGAGGCAAATGTGCTAAATTATACTCTGATAATGCATGAATTTTGTAGGTGCAAACAGAGAAATTCAAAAGTTTCTTGAGTTAGTTATTAATCCTGAGTTTAAGTTATCTTCATATTTATGTGAAGAAGGTATTGAATGGAAATTTGTTCCCCTCGAGCCCCAAATTTTGGTGGTCTCTGGGAAGCAACCATTAAATCATTTAAGTTTCATTTTAGAAGAGGAGTTAAAGGTGCTAGTTTAAATTATGGAGTTTTTAACTGTGTGAATACAAAGTGAAGTAATTTAAATTCTAGACCGTTGAGTCCAATTTCTACTGATAGTGATAACTTCGAAGTTTAACTCCAGCCCATTTTTTGATTAATCGATCAATGAACGCTATTTTAGAGCCTAATTTAATTGATTAAAAAGATAATAATCTTAATAGGTGGCAAAGGATAAAATAGTTCAGTTAGTGTGGAGAAAATGGCACCGTAGCTATTTAAGTGAATTGTAACAAAGAAATAAATGGGTCTTTGAGAAAGACAATGTAAACATTGATGATTTAGTGCTATTGGTTGATAATAATTTACCTACTTACAAATGGTCTCAATGCAGAATAATTGATATTTATTATGGTGTTGATAATAAAATCAGAATATTTAATATAAAAACACAGAGAGGAATTTTTAAGAGACCAGTATCAAAAGTGTGTGTTTTGCCTATGCCAGAGTAATTTCCTAGAGTACTTTATTTATATTCATGGTATTATGTTTGTAATTTGTTTAAATTTAGTACAATGTATACATATATATATATATATTCATTTTTTCAATGACTTATTATATGTTTGGAATTGTTAATTTTGTATGTTAGAATGATTTATTGTATATTTTTGAATGTTTAGTAAACATATCAATGGGTGGCGGTATGTTACGTCGAAACCCAGGTTCCCCTGCTTAGGGGAGGTCAATGCCCTATGCCCAGGAAAACACCCTGTCTGTGGGGGTGTCTGGTGAGGGCCAGTGAGAGAAAGAAGGAATGTAAGTAAAATGAGTTGAGCAACTGCGACCAAAGAGAGAGGTCGTGTAGCAGTGCATCTTCGAGTCTGATGGCTGCATAATTAAAAGAGTTGAACTTCTATAACCAACGAGAATGGATGCGTGTGGCAGTCCATCCATGAGTGCGATGGCTGCATAAATGAATGAGTTCAATAAGTGTAACCCCAGAGAGAGGTTGTGTGGTCAGTTCATCTTCGAGATTGATGGCTGCCAAAATAAAGGAGAATTATTTACATACAGTCCACTGTGTCGAGTATTTATTGGAGTTTGTTTCTTGTGTGAGCTATCGAACACTCACCAAATGCCTTCTGCAACATTCTATACGTTTCCGCAAACAAAATTTAATACAAGTTATTTGCTCAATTAATTCATATATTTAAAAAGTCACTGGAACCACTTTTAGCATGTGACAAAGCCAAGCGTAACTCAAACACTAATGGATATTTTGACGTGACATTTCACACAGATGTCAAGGACAGTGCCAGCAAACTAAAAAAGAAAAATAAATTGAAATTCCATAAGCCCCGGGAATTTTAAATTTAAAAGAGGTCTTACTTTTTGGACACAGTATAATGTAAATCGGTGGATGGTTCCCTTAGAAAGTTTACGGTGATTTCTTTCTCATGTCTTGTCGACATTGAATTGTTTTAATGTGTTAAAAATTGTTTTCATGTGAGATGAAATCCTAAAATTTTACATATTAATTTTGATAGTGTATTGTGAATAATGTATTTGTAAATAACTCGCTCCTTCTCATGTAATATTGATTGGTAGAAAAATAGGAAAAGGTTCTTTTCTGAGGCCGCTATATCGTAATCAAAAATGGCAAAATTTTGTTTTTCACTAAAAATAATGAATGTCTATCTTCCACAATATATTAATTGGCGTCGTTTCGGTGAAGTGCAGGTGTCAGAGATCGTCTTACAGCTGGAAAGAAGAAGGGTTTCAGTGATCCAAAACGTTGATTGCTCACACGTGTACAAGCAACAATATTACCAAGGAGGGTGGTAAAATAGAAAGTTATACAAATGTCCTATCAGATGCCCCGTGAGCAGAAGTAATCGACTCATATTTCTGGAAAGACATAACCCTGACCTCGCAAAGGGATTGAGTTATTTGTATGAGAAAGAGGAAAAATAACTCAATCCATTTGAGTTATTTTTAATACTTTTGAGTTATTTTGAGGCTAGGAAAATCAGCACTTGGACACTAAAAAGAAACCTCGCAATCTATATTATATAACAAAACTCCCTAACACGATTTACAGTCTTGGGACTGTCTCTGAATGTTATTTCTGGTCTCTGAGGCGAAGCAAATTGAAATTTAAAAACACGAATTTAGAAGAAAAAAGGAGACTTGATACTTACTTGTAAGCAAAACAACGTTGAGAAACCTGAAGCAGTACTATTTACCCGTAAAAGGTTTCTTAGCACTCTTTCTATAAAAATTTATAATAATCATAATAATTATCCTATTAATAATATTAACAAAATAAATTAAATTCTCATATATTGTTAATTTCTGCATGCGTTTGATACAAAAAAAATTACAAAAATTACAAGTTACAAAAAGAATTCAAGAAATTCTAATTCTTTTTAACTAATTGATACCAATTGCAATTTCCGACAACATTTTAGATGATTTTTTGGCGAAGATAAATTAAAATATTTTTGTGAAAATTCATATAAAATACTATTCTTATATAATGATCATTGCATTAGGTAATATTATAAAATATTATAAATCAATAATAGACAAAACCAAATTACTCAAAGATTGATTTTATACATTGTCTTAGTATTGCAAAATAATTCATTATGCTTAAGCTGTTAATTTATTACCGTTACTCCAATGATGGCACATATAAATATAAAATATTTGTGTAAAAATTCATAAACTACTACTAACATATAATATTGAACTTTGTATTCTCTTCTATCTACGATGATATTTTGAAGTCGATTTAAATGGTATACATGAAAGTAATTCCTGTTAATTTCTATTCAAATATGGAGACAGGTTCTACTCACTTTTTACTAGTTCTTTAATTTCGCGAAGACCTTGAGCTCTTCTGTCCGGAATGCCGAGCAACTCTATTTCGGCCTTTTTCTGGAAATATTCTGGAACAGTTTCTATTTCAAAAGGAAAAATTTCTTCACCAATCTTAGCCGTGGCAGGATCTCTAACGCCCATGATGAAATTCTTCTTGACAGTAATAATTATGTTTTTTTATAAGTCGTTGTATTTTCCCCTGATATCAATAAACCTGTAAATTAATTTTTAAAAATCATAATGCATTTGAACTTTTATTTACTTTAATTTTACTTAGTTATAATAAAAAATTTTAAGATTCAAACTCATCATCGTTGAAGACTGAAGAATCGTTGTTTATCAGTCGTTATCGTTGTTTATTATTATTATTTCCAATGGCAGTCTACAAGCCAACCGCTTTTAAATAATTTTCATGTATATCCAAACGCTTTACAAACAAACTGATAAAACACGAAGATACTAATAGCAGTTAGATAAGCATCATGATTTGTTAAATAAAAATATTATAAACTTCTTAACATGGGATTAGTTATTTTTTAGATTGTTATTTCTTAATACATACCTTTTTGTATGGATATCTTCCAGATGATATTTAATTAAATAGATTTATTAGACTTTTCCAAAAAAAAAAATTACTACTAAAAATTTTTACCATTGTTTAATTATTCCTTTAAATTAAATTTTTATTTGAAAGAAAGAATTAAAATTTAAAACTAAAATTTTCCGTACTTCTATGAATAGTTGTTCAACTTTTCAAAAATAGTTGAGCTTAAAAATAGATTTACGCAAAAGAGATCTCCTTAAATTAATTCTTTGAAATACAAAATAGACTTCTTTAAATTACCTCCTTAAAAGACTTCTTTAAATAAATTATTTAAGACTTCCTTAATTTAATGGCTTAAGAGACTTCCTTAAAATGCAAAAGAGACTTCATTAAATTGAAAGAAACAATCGAATTGAAATTTATTAAATTCAATAAAATTGATTGAAAAAATGAGAAATGAAAGGTTCTCCAGTTAGACCATAAAAAAAAGGAAAAAATAAATTCTGAAATGTGAATTAAACCGTAGATAATTATAATGAAAAGTTAAGGAAATTTAAAAAAAAATCGACTCGGAAAAGAAAAAAAAATGTATACCGAAAACAATAAAAAAGTTTATTTTGAAGAGAATTTTATTAAAGTAACATTTAAGGAGTTCAAATTTGTAAATTGTATACAAATTATTCGACATTCAAGTTTTTCTTAACATTTTATTTGCTATGATCATTTAAAAAAAAAAAAAATAGATATTTCTAAAATATATTAAAATTTTTTAGAAAATACAGTAAATTTTTTTCTAGAAAATACAGTACGCAATTATTGTCTAACTACTAATGATGAAATTCAAATATTTCATAAAAATGTTGTTTTAAAGAAAATTATCAGATAATGAAAATGTAAAAGAAACTTACGAGATTTTTTGGTATTCTTTTCTCTAGGAATTTTCAGCTATGATCTGTAAATAAAGGAAGTCTTTAAACCGATAAATAAATAATCAGTTGGGGGAAAAAGCATTCTAAAAAAACCAATAAATAGAATTATTAATAAAAGAATTCCTTTTTTATAGGTTTACAAAATATTTAACAATTTAAAAAAAGATAAATTTTAATAAATAAACGCAATTTAAATAAAAATCTACTAAATTTGTCATGATATTATGACATAATTACCTATTTCAATTAAATTTTTATTTGAAATAGACAAGTAATATTTAAAATTAAAATTTTCTGTGCTTGTATCCACATTTGCTGAACTTTTCAAAAATAGTTGAGATTTACAAAAAAAGCCATTAGAATTTTAAAAACAAAAACTTACCGCATTTTTAAGAGGTATATAAAATAACTGAAATCCTCATTTACAGTAAAATTACAAAGAATAAAATTTAAATTATCAAACTGTAACTAATGAAAGTAAATAGTAACTTCAATTTAAAATAGTAACTGATCATCTATGTTATCAAACTGTAACTAATGAAACAAACATATAAACATCAAAAAGATTAAATTATCATGTGATATAAAACGCATTGCTTAATGATATGAATTAATTAGGAAATTATTCAATTTTCAGACAATTGCTAAACTAATAAACTGATAATTGACACATCATTGTTTTAAATATTTTAATTTTCGTGCCATTTCACGAAAAAGATGAAAAATTGAAAATTATTTAATTCGAATATTTATTTACTTTTATTGCTTTAAATAATGCAAAATAAATATTTCTGAAACAAAATAATTAAATTGTGAATCTAAACGTTAGTTTTTATAAATTACATTACTTACATATTTGAATTTATCTGAAATTAAAAAAAGAAACGTTTGATTCATTTGGAATATTATAAATAAATATAGAAAATTTATCACCAAAATTAAAACTTAAAACAATGTATAGCTGTTGGAATTTATTTCTAAATAACAACGAAATAATAACATGTTATATTCGTTGTTATATTTCTAAATAACAACGTTATATTTCAAAATATTAGAATTACTTACATAAAACCTAACATCATATCTAAAACCATAGTTTATGTATATTAATTAGATTTCGAATTTATATTCAACTTAAAATGAAGCTGCAAAATATATTTTGAAATATTAGAAACAAATACAAATTATATTGTCAGCTAGAAAATATACTTTTGAAATTCTTTGTCAGCATGGCTAAACGATTTTCAATCGTTATAATAAAAAATTTTAAGATTCAAAATCATTATCGTTGAAGACTGAAGAATCGTTGTTTATCAGCCTTGTAAATTTTAACACATTCATCCATATTTTAAAACTTCTCTAGAGTTTTTTTTTTTCTTTTTATCTTAAATTTCTACTCCACAGTTTCAATTTTTTACAAAAAAGTATTAACTTTATCACTCGTATCCAGGATATAGATATTTGCTCAAGAAAGACTCAATACATTTATTTTCTCCAAAATGTCAGTCAAGTAGCTCAATTTCTTCACGAACAAACCATCTCGAAATTTTTCCATCGATTTTCATCTTCTACAATTAATGGCGATTTCATTTCATAATTCATAAGCAAATTACGAAAATTTCCCACGCGATAAACATCTTGCCTCGAAACAAGTAATATAAGCCAATTCCTACTTTTTTCACTATATTGCAGAAAGGTCCTTTACAAATAAAGTTGAAATTTTCCTCTTACATCTGGCGCCATCTATTATTACATACATGCAACTTAAATCTAAAGAAAACTAAAATTAATGAATTAAATTTAATTAATGAATTAATATTTGAAAAATCTGTATTAACATCCAGTGTCATCCACTACAAGTTCAAAAAAATTCATTTGAACTGGAGTGGATGAATTAAAAGTATTTTATTAAAGATTGAAAATTTGAACAAGATATATATATAGGGAGAGTGTGAACTAATAGTAAGAATTGAAATAAAAATAATGCTGAAAGCACAGCAGCTATGTTTTTATAAAGCGTAGAAAAAATTCTTGAGTTTAGGAATATCATTTTTGCATAATTTACTACGGTTAGAACCATCGTTAGCACAATATTCATACACACAGAAATTAGGTCACATTTCTTTGGACGTCAGATTTCTTTGCGGATCATGCAATATGCCTAGACACAACGTGGAAATTTTTGTTTCACAAGTACTGGTATATTTTGGACTTTTCCGACTTTGAACGAGCACTGTTGGCGCATATTCAGGCGCAATTTTCACACTCTATGATTACTTCATTTATAAATATAATAAAAAACGAGTCATTATTGAAACTACCTCATGGTGAACCCAGTCCGTCTGCCTATTGGCAGATTCTTCCAAAATTATAATAAGTAACTATGATATAACCAGATTTAGGAAGAAAAATAAATACTTACTTAAGACTGAAAAATCAATAATTCAAAAAATAACTTTATATTTTACTCTTCTGAATTTAGGCTAAGACCATATCCCAATTAAAACGATTTTCATGTATAAATCCAAAGCATGCGTTATCAATTAAAGCCTTCAGACACTTTCTCACTTGCCGATAAACGAAAATTGCAGAGGAAATAGATTTTTTTTCGCAGTATCGGCAAAAGAACGTCCTTCGAAGGTTTAAATAGGTTATTTTTATCGATAACTTACTATAGATTGATAACAAAGAGTAAACGTGTAACTTTTATCGATTTAAATATTTTTTGCTTATATTGCGTTTTATTGCACTAAAATTTAAATTTTTGTTGTTGTTTTGTTATTTCTTATCCCACTTGGTAGACATCTAGACAAGCCCACATCAGCAAGTTTCAGAATAATTGCTCTAAAAATGTAACCTAAAAATGCAAACAAAAAAATAGGAACAAAATGCAAACAAACAAAATTTATGCAAACATAAAATGCAATAAACTCATTTGGCTTCAAGTTCGCAGAACCAGTTAAGCAAACCATATATGCAATAGCGTCCCAAAAGCTCAAACAGTTGGATCGATAATTTCGTCCAAATATAACTAAGCAGTAGCAATCTTCTTCGGAATGATATGCAAATCAGGAAAATGTTACTCGAAAAAGACAATAGTTAAGCCTAAAAGAAAAACTACTCCAAACTCAAAGGAGGTTTTGCTTTGCATTTGGTGGTATATTGAAGGCGTGAATAATTTGGAACTATTTTACGATAAACAAACAAACTTACGTAAAACTTGTGACGATAACTAACAAAACTTTTATAAACAAACTAAACTTATAAAGATATTAAGTGTAAATAATTAGAGAATTCAAAATGGACATTAGACACTAAACGATCTGAAATACTCACTAGGTAGCGGGTGATTCTGTAACAAGAAAGCACTAGACCCTCTACAGCACGAATAACTCAACTGAATGAATTTGGATGGGACATTCTACATCATCCAGAACAAGCATCTCATCATCAGATAATTACATTTTTATATATCTGCAGTCTTTTCTTGATAGCACACATTTCAATAACAAATTATAACTAATATAACTAATTTTATTATAATATCCTTATATCTAAATTTTTTCAAATGAGGAGTTTGCTGGAAAGTGATAAGAGTTCTTCCAAGATTGTATCAAAAAGTTGCCGAAAGATAATTATATATAAAATCACGGAAAATATGTTAATGATTATGGGCAACAATAGCGTCGATTTAAATTCTACCTATCTAAATTACTTTCCATTAAGCGTGTTATTATATTTTAAAACTATAATAACACGCTTTTGACGTAAGAATCCTATGAATAATAATTTAAATACATATTTTTTTTCTTTTATAGATGTTATAGTATCGTTTTTTTCTTTATCAGATAATGACGAGGAAGGCATTTGACAGAAAATATTTGTCTGTATGAATGAAGAACTGTTTTCAGATGTAAGTAATTATCAGGTTAAAGGTTAGCAATCGATTTAAAATTGGAAAATGGGGAAACGTAACAAAATTGGATTCACATGTGCATCCAAATAATTTGACAAACTATAGAAAAGAGAGGAAAAAAAACATCACATATCATACACAATTAACTTTATGTCATTATAATTGAATTAATGAATAGATATCAAACTGCAACTGTATTTATTCAATTTCTACACATACTCAAATTTAACAATAACGAAACATGACCGGGTCCATTAGTATTTAATAAAACAAAGATTAACAGCTATTTAATGACATTAAGTTCATATATCAGAAACACTTTATCATTAATAGTGTTTGTTATGGAAAGAACAAACACTACTAATGATCCTATAGTAACTTATTTATAAATATTACATGCACTCTTAATAGAAATCATTATTTAATTATTTACACTTGTTTAATGAACAAGAATATATAAGAAATATTTTCTTTTACTAGTTTGGGAAACACTAGATTAGAGGTGTCCAACACGCGGCCCGCCTTGAAAATTTTTCCGACCCATGAGATTTATCACACTTTTACAAAAAATATTTATTTTATAATTGCCAAAGTAGTGAAAAAAAATGTATTAGAAAATATAATATATGTGCATATATATATATTTATAAAATTATTTGTCGAAATTATGACAAAAAAATTAACTTTGATTTTAAAATAATATTCTTGCGAATATAGGACAGATATTGCCTGCTTTATTTATGAGTTTAAAGTTATGAGTTCGCAGAATAATTATATTATATTCTGCGAACTCGTAATGCGCGCACATCTTGAAACATCTAATATAACAGGTTCTCTGTTCACTGTAAGTGACTTCAGACGCAATGACCATCCCTCGATATTTGAGAAATCTGGCACAAAAAGTTTTTAACGCTTTTGGTTCAACTTACACCTGCGAATCGTTTTTTTTATTTTTATTTATTTATTTTTTTTAATATTTTTTTTTTAATAAAAATTACCAAAGACAAAATATGCTGAAAGATGACGGGTGCTAAAAAACCAATACCAATTACGATGTGCAAATACCAAAACTGAGATCGATTTGCAAAAGCTAAACAAAAGAGTGGAGAAACAAATATCGCACTAGTAAAATAAATATTTTTTTTATGATTTCATTTATATTTATGTATTTTTTGTATTTCATTTTAGTGTTATATATTTCTTTAAAATGTGCGTTTAGTATCATTATTATTATATTATCTATGTTTACATGTAAGAATAATAGTAAACACAATAATAATAGATCATTATGTTTCAATTTTTCACTCCAAACGACTGTCTGTAGTGTGTCTATATCTAATATGGGAATATATAATTTTGCGGAGTTACGATGCGGGTTGGCCATCCCTGCACTAGGTCATGGTAAAGCCAAAAAATTATATATACTCTAAACCTATTTAATTTGCAAATGCTACTAATAAAGTTAATTTGCAAATTAGTGTAAAATGAATTATAATTTTAAAAATAATATATATATAAAGTATTCTAAAACAAATTTAAGTTCCATAGTATGGGAATTGATTCATTATAAAAAATATACTAAAAATATTTAAATAAAAAAAATTGTTACCTCCTAATCCAAATGATTTTTTTATTCAACTTTTAGGCATAGTACTCAATTCGAACTTTATGTTTATAAGTCACTTGTTATTAATATCATATAAAAGGGTATATTTTTGAATTTCTTTTAATAGAAATTTTCTTTAGTGGGCAACAGTAAATAGTGGTAAACAGTTTAGTGGGCAACAGTACCCAAGATTCCTTGGGCATGCTATTTTGAATGAATAGCCTTAAAGTTAGCAGGAAACATTATTGTTTACATTGATCTCCTATTGGTTGATTATTATCATTCAGAGTTTCGCTTCAATAAGTTAAATTGATTTTTTAAGTTAAACGTGACGGTTACGAATGGAACGAATGAAAATAGACTTCTGATTGGAGGAAATTTTGAGTTTGTGCTCACAATATCCTTTGTGAATTCAGTATAAGCAGGGTAAAACGGTTGCTGATGGGGTTTTTTTTTTGATATTTTTTTCTGAGTTATATACTGAAATTATCCACAACAAATAAAATGTTTTATGATGTTTATTGTAGCTGGCAATACCAGATCGTATCTAACTAAGTGTACAATAGGTTGAAATATAAAGTATAATACTGGAAAAATGATTTTAAAATTGATTTTTGATAAATTGATTTTAAGTTAAACGTGAATTTAACGAATGAAAATAACAGTATCATTGAATCAAATTTTGAGTTTTGTGGTCTCAGTATCCGGTGTGAATTCAGCATAAATGGGATAAAATGTCTGCTGATGTTTGTTTTTTTAATATTTTTTCTGAATTATATACTGAAATAACCCACAACAAATAAAATGTTTTATATTTTTTATTGCAGTTGGCAACACCAGAATATATATCTAACTAAGTGTACAATCTGTTGAAATATATAGGTATAATACTGAAAAAATGAATGATTGATTTTAAAATGGATTCTTGATCAATTGATTTTAAGTTAAACGTGAATTTAACGAATTTAACGAATGAAAATAACGGTATGATTGACTGAAATTTTGCGTTTTGTGGTCTCAGTATCCGGTGCGAATTCAGCATAAATGGGATAAAATGTCTGCTGATGTTTGTTTTTTTAATATTTTTTCTGAATTATATACTGAAATAACCCACAACAAATAAAATGTTTTATATTTTTTATTGCAGTTGGCAACACCAGAATATATATCTAACTAAGTGTACAATCTGTTGAAATATATAGGTATAATACTGAAAAAATGAATGATTGATTTTAAAATGGATTCTTGATCAATTGATTTTAAGTTAAACGTGAATTTAACGAATTTAACGAATGAAAATAACGGTATGATTGACTGAAATTTTGCGTTTTGTGGTCTCAGTATCCGGTGCGAATTCTGCATAAATGAGATAAAACATCAGCTGATGGGTTTTTTTTTTTAATTTTTTTTTTCTGTGTTATATACTGAAGTAATCCACAAAAAATAAAAGGTTTTACGATATTTATTGTAGCTGGCGATATCAGATCATATCAAACAAAGTGTTTAATATGCTGAAATACATACGCATAATATTGGAAAAATGAATGAAAAAATATTGAGGTGTTCTGGATGGTTTTAACAGAGTACTTTGGCTGAGCAGTAACCATACACTTTTATCTTGATGTTGGAGAAGCGTTTCTTCAGGTTAACGCTCATTAAATTTTATGCCACACATTTTATATCTATAAATATATAATTAATAAAAATAAACGAGAAAGATAATGAAATGAGAAGAAACTGCAACATTGGAAGGAGGCCCACCATCCGGTGGGTCTTACAGTAATGGCACTTCAGATGAAATAATGAGGGGAAAAAAATAACGGATTATATGTTAGAATAGTACGTGGTCTTTTTATATTTTCAAACAAAGAAATACCATACCTTGGAAGAGAATTTAAAGCCGAATTGCAAGTGTGAGGAAGATTATTGCAGGAATTTTAAGTATAAATTGGCGAATGTTTGAGAAGTTAAACGATTGTCTAATATGCTGATTCCTAAAGTACCAAGGTGAATTGGTGATCATCCGAAGGATTTTGTTTTCAAGTCTTTGAATGATTTCCAAGTTACTTTTTGTTGCGGAGCCCCAAATTGGACTTGCATAAGTAATCATGGAACTCAAACTGTAATATACGTAAATAAAAAATAATATTGAATTATACATAAAAGAAATTATTTGCATATTATAATTAAAAATATATAGTACTTATAGCTGTGCATATATACTTATAGCTTGGAAGATCATGTGAATATTATAAAATATAATTTGAAAAAAAAAAAAAATACGTCACTTTTTAATATAAGTGCAACCAATTTTTTATTAAATTAAAGACCTATATTCACAGTTTTAAAAAATTATTCTAATAGCTTTATTTAATCAAATAATTAATTTTTTTTATTTGAAATATATACGTGTAATATTGGAAAAATGCGTGAAAAAATATTGAATTATACATAAAAGGAATTATTTGCATATTATAATTAAAAATATATACTACTTATAAATGAGTATATATATTTATAGTTGAAAGATCATTTGAATATTATAAAATATAATTTGAAAAAAAAATAATTTTTTTAATATAAGTGCAACCAACTTTTTATGAAATTAAAGATCTACGTTGAAATTTAAAAAAACAAATTATTTCAATAGCTTTATTTAACCAAATAATTATTATTTTTTATTCAAAATATATTTAAATCATAAAATATATCCATTAAAATGTATTTTTTATACATGTTTATTAATAATTTATGAAGTCAAATTATGATAAAATTTTCGTTTCAGAAAAATATTGAATTAAATTATTTTTCAAACAATGCGATGATTTTTTTTAAAATAAAAAAAATCTGGTTAAATGCGTAAGAAACTAAATTTATTCAAACGAATTCAATTATTTCCTTGTTTTATTTTCCGTTTTCTGAACTTGCACGTGCGACTTAAGCATTATAATATCGCTTGCGGAAAAACCGATCTAGGAATTTATTTTTTTTTAATTTTGAAACATGACCCTAATTAACATTTTCTTGAATATATCATAAAAGTTTTATAATAATTTCCAGGAAAAAAATTACATCTTTATTCAACACTAAAAACCAAACAGCTTAAAAAAATTTTTTCCATAACGATATTTACTATTTATTAATTTTTGAAAATGTCCGCCAAAATTTGATTAAATGAAACAAGTAATGTAAAAAACCTTTTTTTAAAGTCAATTCCTACTTTTTTTTTCACTATATTGCAGAAAGTCCTTAATAAAAAATTTTCATTCATTTTTTTTAAGTCTATGTGGCGTCATCTATTGGTTTTTAAAAATTAATTAATTAATTAATTAATTTTAAAAAAAAACTAAAATTAATTAATTAAATTTAATTACTGAATTAATATTTGAAAAAGCTGTATTAACATCCAGTATCATCTACTACAAGTTCAAAAAAATGTATTTGAACTTCAGTGGATGAATAAAAAATTTTATGAACGATTGAACATTTGAACAAGATATATATAGGGAGAGTGTGAATTAATACAAGAACTTGGAAAAACTAATCTTTACACAACACTAAAAACCAAACAGCTTAAAACTTTCAGTATGCTATAATTCATTTTTTTTCCATAACGGTATTTATTATTTAATAATTTTTGAAAATGTTCCCCAAAATTTGATTAAGTCGAAAAAAGAAATTACATTGACTGGTGCAAAAAAAATGTTATTAGAATCTCGAATTATCGTTCATTAAACGAAAATTTTATTTGACATTGAGAAAGTCAATTTTTAAACCCTTGTACCACCATAACCACCTGTTTAATCAGATCTCTACAAAAAATTATAATATACAAAATACATAAAATTATAATACACAATATGCATCAAATAATAATATACATAATAAAAATATCTCGATTTCTGTAATGAAAGAATTTCGAGTTAGCAGTTAATAAAATGTGTTAATTAATTGTGGTAATTTGGTTAATCGATTGCATCACCCTATAAGTTAATTCATTTCTAGCTATTGTCAACGATACCACGTATGTTAAGATCTAATGAAAACTACAAATTATTAAGGGTGAACCATTTTTTACCCAGCGGAATTTTTCGTTTTCCTGATCAATTTTTTTCATCCTTGACTACTTCCAAAGTTTCTTATTATTTAACTGTTTTTTTTAAATTTAATTATTATTTATTTTTTTTAAATTATTAAATAATGAGGGTGTTTATTGTTTAATATTTTTTTAAAATGTGCCCCAAAATTTGATTAAATGGAAAAAAAAATTAATTTGACGTGAAAAAATTTTAAAAAAATGTTAATTAATTATAGCTCATTAAACGAAAATTTTATTTGATATTGATAAAGTCAATTTTTAAACCCCTATACGACCAAATATTTAATGAGATATCTACAAAACATTGTAACATACAATATACATAAAATTATAAAATACATTATGCATCAATTTATAGTATGCATAATAATAAATATTTCGAATTCTATAATGAAAAAATTTCGAGTTAGTGATTAACTAATTTCGTTAATTAATTTGGTTAATAGACTGCATTGCCCTATAAGTGTATTCTTTCGAGCTATTGCCAATGATATCACTTATGTAAAGTTCTAATGGGAATGGAAATAAATAATCCTAAGTTATTAAAGGTGATCTTTTTTTAACTCATAAAATTATGGGTATTGTTTTCGAGAGTGGAGTTTTTCGTTTTCCTCATCAATTTTTTTTTATCTTTGAAACTTTCAGTTTTTCTTATTGGTTAATGATTTTTAAATTTCTTTCACCAGATATTCTTATGGATTTACATTTCTATTATGAGGTTTTGTACACTTAAAATAGATTTAAATTTGTTTCATGAGTCAATAATTCTATATTTAAACAATGTAAAATTGCTGAAAAAAGATTGTCTGGTGAAAGCAAATATAATTT
>BPLQ01007396.1:0-36207 GCA_021605075.1 Caerostris darwini
TAGCATGAAGATATGCTACGGAAAGATATACTATGCCACAACGCTCCACGATACTATTAAACCGGGACCTGTTGTTTAAAATGGAATCCGAACCACTACAATCGTCCATGGTACTACCTGGACTTGAATTCGAAACTGTGATGCCGAAGGCCAGAGCGCTAGACACTCGACCATCAGTTCGCCATAATTTGTATATTTGCAGCTATTATTTTTAGAGAATTTTGAGTTTTTATTTAAAATCTTTAATTTTTAATTAAAAATAAATTAAGTAAAATGTTTATATTCTGAAATATTCGACACCATTCTAATAAACTTTTGTTAAATTGTATTTTTATATCAATGTATAATAGCTACTTTCTTGCACAAAAAATCAGTATCTAAGCTCCAAATAGACGTCTATATCAATTCAGACGTTTAAAAAGCAATTTAAAGTATTTCTACAGGAAAATAAATGCCCAAAATGAGAGATCCGACTACCTTTGAGGAAATAAACTATTTTTAGTGAAAGATAAAAAGAGTTCTAAACTGCCATTTTATTTAAATTGGGCGCTGTTGGGTCTAATTTAAGCGATCGAACTTTTTTAGAAAGCCATAAAAATACTTTTTTTACTTTCCTGCAGTCATTTAAGCATCATTATTTTTGTTCTTGATGTTGGATGTTTTTTTAAAGCACTTATTTTCATTTTTATTTGAAAGTTACATTTTTAAAATAATGGAAATCCCAGAATGTTTTTCTCTCTTTTTTAATACAAAATTGTCTGTTAAAAAGTTTTATCTGTGAAACAAATCTTTCTTTGGTTTTTTTTTCTTTTACGGTAAGAATTTTAGAACCAATCGTTCTTTTTCGAAGGTTTGCTGTGGTAATTTTAAAAACAGTCTACTTTTGGTTCCAAATGCTATTCTTTTATAACGTTGTTCTACAGATAAAAATATGCTTGTTCATTAAAAGTTGAGAAAAAACTAAAATTACTGATCTGAATACAATTTAAAACAAACTGGAAAAATTATGTGTTGTAACCATGTTTCCTTCTACACACTGATAAGATCGTCTCCTCCTTTGCGGTTTAGGAGAAATGGTCTGTAGGCCTCGATACTCTCACAGCGTAACGTTACAAAGAAAATTTTAATACACAGTCTCTCACCCCGAAAGGAAATATGTATAACGCATCCTGCGCATAGCTGAGTATCTGGCTTAGAAGGGGGATCCTTCCATGAATCTTTAAGTACCTGTTTTTAAATGTATTAAATATTATACGTCTCTAATTATCTGTGGCGTGGCCTGGTGGCCAACTGGCTAGCGCTCTGAGCTTTGGTATCCCAGGCTTCAGCTCAGATCCCGGCTCCAGATTCTATCCCGGCTCAGAATCCACTTTAAACTGTAGATCCCGGTCTGTTTAGCCTTCTTGTGCACAAGATGACCGTAGAGCGACAAACCAAACCTGATTGTCTGTGTGTGGTATTTGTGTAAATAAGCTTTGAGTTCTCCAACTTGTGCAAGTATCCCAACTCAACCACACCTAGTTGCAATCTGTTTGCCCAGCCAGCACACCAAGTATTATTTTTAGTATATTGGAAGCTTTAGCTTCAAATGTTAAGGAAAAACCCGAGAAAGCCAAGCTGATAACGACGTTGGTTGTTTCTGAGGTTTACACATATGCTTATCAATTTTACTAGTATGTCTAATCAGCTAACAAAAACAGGTATAGAAACTGATATCGTTGTTTTTCTATAACAATTGCGATTGAGCTCCGGAAAACTTTGGAGAACAAATCTACCCTCGCATGTCCTCAGTAAATAAAATCAAAAGATATTATTTTTTCTGCATTATATTTATATGTTTATATATATATATACTGTTGAATAGTGGGTATATTGGTGAATAGGGTCTCATTGCCACTAATGTATACCCCGAATAGCCCATGAATTAGTAAAGAGGAGATGACATAAGTTTAACTATCAAACACTAGTAGGGCATATGGAGAAAAACCCAGAAACCTCTAACAGGGCAGCTAGACTATCGATGCGAGATATTTTACACACGTTGTCACAATCGTCGTTGAGTCTCCTCGCTTCTGAAAACAGTGTCTGTTACAGACGTCACTAGCATATACATATCTGAGCCACTGCCTATTAATAAAGAAAATAAAGAAGAAAAAGTGGCAAAAATTAAAAAATAATTCTAGATATTCCATTTTCCACCATTTTTTTTATACGAAAAACAAACTCTGAAAATCTAGGATTTTGTATTTTTGTCATTCAAAAAGGCCAACTAGTAATAAAACAGACTCTAATTATTCTCTATTTCTTTTCATCAAACTGAGACTTTGGTTTGATATTTATTAATTTCCACCGAATTGCACTTTAACCCTTTTACAATCTATTAGTAAATTTTAAATTTATAAATACTTAAAAAATACGCAACGTACATTATAATCCTTACAGGTCTGGTACAGCATTTAGCACTTCATTGGCACGCCTGTACATCAATAAAACCGCCCGCTGTCCAGTGGCAGACATTCGTGAGAAAGCGAGCACGTGTTTCAATTTCAGGAGCAGCTACTGTTGTTCATCCCCCAAATAAGTGATTATTGAGAAATTGGATTTTCCCAAGCAGATTTTGGATTAGAGAGACTGAATTATTAATATCTCAACACTTGTCCCGTTCAAATTGCTGTGCTCTTAACATTCCCAGCGAATAGAATGGGTGTCGAACAGCTCTGATCGATACTCTTCCGTTATTATTTCGAAATAAGGATTCATTTAAAACTGTTTATAAGCAAACGTTTCGAATTGGAACTCGAAAGTAAATCTGTGTTAATGCTTGTGAAATAAATTAGAATGAATTGAACAGCTTTTAAATAGGATGGCTAATATTTAATGTAGTTTGTAAATTTAAAATGATGCAGAATTATTCACTATACAGTTATCCATAAGATACATATGAATGTTAATACACCATTTTTTAAAATAATTTTTTCACAAGAATTCGGCGTTATGTGAATTGGGATAACAAAAAAAATAATTTTTTTACAATTCAGAATTATGGTGTTTGGTATACCAAAAAATAAATTTTCCCAAGAATTCAGATTTATTATTATGATTATTATGTAGTGTATGTAATATAATGTATTTAATGTATGATATGTAATGTAAGCAATGTATGAGATGTAAAATATTTAACGAAATGAAATATATTTAATGTACGTAATGCAATGTATTTAATGTATGTAAGGTAATGTATTTAATGTATAGTATTCAGCGTATGAAAAATGTTTAATTTATGAAAAAATTGTTTGGTAAATGCTTTCCTAAATTTTTAACGAAATTTAAATTAAAAATATATGATTATATGTTTTTGGCATTAAAAAACCTCCAACAACTAATAAAAAATGACTTTAATTAGTTTCTATTTTTTTTCAAAAAACACCGACTTTAGTTTCACATTTATTAAATCCAACCAAACTGCAATTCCACCTTTTCACAATCTATTAACAATTTTTATCTTTATAAATACTTAACAAATTTGCAAAGTACATTATAAACAGTACATATCTCGTACAGGTTTTGGCATTTCATTATCTCGACTGTTTAATAAAAGTACATTATTAAAACCGCACTCTGTCCAGTGGCAAATAATCGTGAGAAAGCGAACACGTGTTTCAATTTCAGAAGCAGCTACTATTGTTCATTCCCAAATAAGTGCTTATCGAGAAATTGGATTTTTCGAAGCAAGGCTGGATTAGAGAGACTGAATTATTAATAACTCAACACTCGTCCTGTTAAAATTGCTGTGCTCTTAACATTCCCAGTAAATACAGAATGGGAGTCGAACAGCTCTGATCAACACTCTTCCATTATTATTTCGAAATAAGGATTCATTTAAAACTGTTTGTAAGTAAGCAGTGCGAATTTGAACTCGAAAGTAAATCTGTGTTAATGTTTGTGAAATAGATTATAATGAATTCCACCGATTTTAGATTTGATAGCAAATATTTAATGTAGTTTCTAAACTTAATGCAAACCAGAAATATTTATTAAATAGTTATCATTTAATTATCTTTAAGATACATATAAATGTTAGTAAATTATAATTTTTTCAAAAGAATTCGCAGTTATGCGGATTGGGATATAAAAAAATAATTTTTCACAAATCAGAGTTATGGGGATATAGATTACAAAAAATTTTTTTTTCGCAAGAATTCAGTATTATTGCCAGGATAACCAGAATTCATAGTTATATTAATGGGGATAAAGATTTTTTTTTTCACACGAATTCAGAAACATTATTATTATTATTATTATAATGTAGTGTAGGCAATGTAATGTAATGCATTTTATGTATGAAAAATGTCTGTATTGTAATGCATTTAAAGCATGAAAAGTAATGCCTGTAATGTAATGTATTTAATGTATGAAATGTAATTTTATATATGAAATGAGATGTATTTAATGTACATAATGCAATGTATTTAATGTATAAAATGAAATGTATTTACTATATATAATGCAATGTATTTAATGTATGTAAATGCAATGTATTTAACATATGAAAAATTTGTAATTTATGAAATAATTTCAATAATTTTTTTCATAAAGTTTTAAATGAAAAAGTTAGTTTAAAATGTATGATTATGTGTTGTTGGAATTAAAAAAAGCCTACTACTTATAAAACTGAACTCTAATTTTTTTCTACAAACCCAAAATTTCACCTTTTCACCATCAATTAATATATTTAAACTTCATAAATACTTAACAAATATGTTGTTGTTGTTGTTGTTTCTTATCCCACTTGGCTGGCCAAGCCCACGAGCCCATATGGACTCATGATTGAAGGGGAAGGAAGCAGCTTCTGTTGTGATGGAGCACCCGTAGGTAGAAGCCTGACTTTTGCTCTGTGACGCTCTTACAGTCATAGGACTGACCGGGACCTACGGCTTAAAGTGGATTCCGAACCACTACAAACATCCATGGCACCGCCGGGATTCGAACCCGAAACCTGTGGCACCGAGCGCTAGACACTCGGCCATTCAGGTCCCAAATTTGCCAACGGCACGCGGTGTTCCCAGGTGGTCACCCACCCAAGTACTGACCGCGCCCAATGATGCTTAATTTCGGTGATCTAACGAGAACCGGTATATTCAGCATGGTACGGCCGTTGGTACGTATGTAAAGTACATTATAAACACAACAGATCTCGTACATCTTCTGGCATTGCATTGGCACGCCTGTCTACTACAGTACATTCAAACCGCCCGCTGTCCAATGGCAAAAGCTCGTGAGACAGCAAGCACTTGTTTCAATTTCAGAAACTGCTACTCTTTTTCGACCCCGAATTAAGTGCTTATTGAGAAATTGGATTTTCTCAAGCAGAGCTGGATTAGAGAAACTGAATTATTAATAACTCAACATCCGTCCCATTCAAATTGCTGTGCTCTTAAAATTCCCAGTAAATACAGAATGGGCGTCGAACCGCTCTGATCAATACTCTTCCATTATTATTTCGAAATAAGGATTCATTTAAAACTGTTTGTAAGCAAACGGTTTCAATTTGAACTCGAAAGTAAATCTGTAATAATGTTTGTGTAATAAATTGTAAAGAATTCAACCGCTTTTAAATTGGATCGCTTATGTTTAATGTAGTTTGTAAACTTAAAGCAAAGCAGAATATATAATAAATAATTATGCTTTGCTTTAAGTTTATCTTTTATATTAAGGACAACATAGGTTATCTGTCGTTATCCTTAATATACAGATGAATGTTAATACAACATTATTTTTAAATAATAGTTTCACAAGAATTCGGAGTCACGTGAATTGGGACACTTAAAATAATTTTTTCACAATTCAGAATTATGCGGACATAGATAACAAAAAAATAATTTTTTCGCAAGAATTCAGAGTTATTATTATTATAATGAAGTGAATGTAATGTGTTGAATGTATGAGTGTAATATATGTAATGTAATTTAATGTATGAAATGCAAGATATTTAATGTATGAAATGCAAGATATTTAATGTATGAAACGTAATGTATTTAATGTTTGAAAAATTTGTAATTTATGAAAAAATTTGGTAAATTTTTTCATATATTTGTAAATGAAAAAGTTAGCTTAAAATCTATAATTATGTGTTTTTGGAATTAAAAAAAGGCCTACTACTAATAAAACTGAACTCTAATTAGTTTCTATTTTTTTCAAGAAACGCAACAATTTCACCCTTTACACAATCTATTAGTACATTTTAACTTTATAAATAGTTAACAAATATGCAAACTGAGCTATAAACAGTACAGATCCCGTACAGCTTCTGGCATTTCATTGGTACGCCTGTTTACTGCAGTACATTAATAAAACCGCACGCTGTCCAGTGGAAAATAATCGTGAGAAAGCGAACACGTGTTTCAATTTCAGAAGCAGCTACTATTGTTCATCCCCAAATAAGTGCTTATTGAGAAATTGGAATTTACGAAGCAGAGCTGGATTAGAGAGACTGAATTGTTAATAACTTAACACTTGTCCCATTCAAATTGCCGTGCTCTTAACATTCCCAGTAAATACAGAATGGGTGTTGATCAATACTCTTCCATTATTATTTCGAAATAAGGATTCATTTAAAACTGTTTATAAGCAGACGGTTCCAATTTGAACTCGAAAGTAATTCTGTGTTAATGCTTGGGAAATAAATTATGATGAATCCAACCGATTTTGAATTGGATAGCAAATATTTAATGCAGTTTATAAACCTAAAGCAAAGCATAATTATTTATTATATAGTTATCCTTTAGTTATCTTTAAGATACATATGAATGTTAATAAAATATTTCTTAAAATCGTTTCATAAGAATTCGGAGTTATGTGACTTGGGGCACTAAAAAATAGATTTGACGTAAACATTCAGGATTATATGAATTGGGATATGAAAAAAAATTTTTTTTTCGCACAAATTCAAATTTATGTGAATTGGGACACTAAAAAATAACTTTTTACACAAAGAATTCAAAATTGCACAAGCTGATATATATATATATATATGTATATATATATATATATATATAACATTTTACACAATTTTTACTGCACAGTTACCCATATTTTAAGCTAAAAAAAAAAATCCGCTATACCAGAAAATTATGAGAATTTTATAGCATAAATTCTCATTTCCTTTTCAAAAAAAAAAAACTCTTTAAATTTCCCTACTTAAACATTTATACATTATTTTTTAATTTCTAGAATTAAATAACTTATAGTACATATAACCAAAAAATTATGTCAAATTTCATTTAAATAAAAATTAAATATGAATTAATTATCTTACTAGCAGAACGATTTAACCAATGACGGCATACTATCAAATTTAAAATATCTAATCAGTATTTAAAAGTATTACGAAAATTACTCACCAATTATCACGATGTGTTAAATAAAAGTAAAAGATGAATGTTGTATGTACTCACCTAAAAAGAAGAAAAAAAAAACATATTAGCATATGTTTGAAAAATAATCAAGGATAAGTCAGACAAAAATGGTACTATCAGATGTTGTTATCGTGTCCATGGATTTAAAATATAATAATCAAAGTTAGATCAAGTCAAAAGTCTTCACGATAGCGGCCGCTAGCAATGGCGCCGCTTCACTATACAGGACTTCTCTTAAGTGGCCTCAATTAGCACCATACCCAATTGCAAAACATGGGCACTCTAGAATGTGCTTAGGTGTTAGGAAAGCGTTGGGGCAATTTCTGCAGGGGATGTATTCCCTGGTCTTGTCTGGGAGAATCTTCATCCCTCTGTGATGATTAGTTCTGAGTCTGCTAATAACTTCCTAGGGCAGTTGAAGTCCGTGATGAGTGGCTCCTTCAGGTTATGACTTAAGGTCGACTTTTGGGAACTGCGTTAGCATCTACAAGTGTGATGGTAGTCCTGGGTTGATCATTGTTCCTGGCTTCCTTGGCTAAAGAGTCAGCGCATTCGTTGCCCTCAATGTTGACATGTGCAGGAAGGTACTATCAAATCCAAGTTATTTAAAAAAAAAATTTAATGCATAAATCTAACGATCCATTCTACAAATTCTGTTTGGAATAAATAGTCTAATGGTAAAGGGTCTCATTTAGTGATTTTCAAATTGCGGCATTAGACCACCCAAGCCAAGGAAGTTGAGTATAGTACTATGTCCAAAAAGTAACATCAATTATTTTTCTTTCAAAAACTCTTTATTTATTCTTCCAAATTTATTTCATCGCCTTCAAGGAAATCCCCTCAATGCACTTATGCCAACCTTTTCCCCAATCCTCAGTGCATGCTAAAAAGTCATCGGCAGGGATGACCTTCAAAGTGCGCCCCGATTCACGTTGAATCTCTTCAGTCGATTCAAAACGGTGTTCCGGATTTGTCTTTTGAAATTAGGGAATAGCCAGAAGTCGCACGGTGTGAATACGGTGGTTGTGGAATGATATGGATTTCATTTTTTGCAAAAAGGTCACAAAGAATCAATGCAGTGTAAGCTGGCACATTCAGTGTTTCAGATTTGAAGGTAACAATCGAAATTGATTGATCCTTTTTAAACACTAGCATCAGCAGCAAGGTCTCTAACTGTAAATCGACGATTTGCAAGCAGCAAATCTTTAATTTATTGGACGTGAGTTTCGTCGGTCGAGGTTGAAGGTCGGCCAGAGGGCCCTTCGTCTTCAACGCGTTCACGCCGAATGCCTTCTGCAACATTCTATCCGTTTCCGCAAACAAAATTGAATGCAAGTTCTTTGCTCAATTCATTCAGACATTTCAAAAATCTCTGGAAACAGTTTTAACGTCTTAGAAAATCAAGCATAACTCAAGCACTAATGAATATTCTGATGTCAAATTTCACACAGATGTCAAAAACGGTGCCATCAACCTAAAAAAAAAATTACAATTCCGTAAGCTCCGGGAATTTTAATTTGAAAATTGGTCTTACTTTTTGAACACAGTAGTACTTTATTTTCTAAATTGTATTTATAATTTTAAGAATTCCAACTATTTTTTTTTTGTTGTTCTAATGCAGCTGGCAAACACTTAGACAGCTTGGTCTTGGATGCCTTAAGACAAGCGCTGCACAGACGTTACTCACTTTGCATTACCCAGGGGGCGCGTGTAACTAGAAGATAAGCCACGGACGCGGAGTAACAATGCCCCCGCAACGCTCTACGATCCTATCAGGACCAGGACCTACGGTTTAAAGTGGATTCCGAATTACTATAAACATCCATGGCACCGCCGGGACTCGAACCAGAAACCTGTGGTACCGAGCACCAGAGCGCTAGCCACTAGGCCATTCAGGCCCTACAGAATTCGAACTATAATTTCATTATTTTACCATCTATTAACATATGTTTTAAACAATCTTGAATGTTTATCTTGTTATAAGTTAGTAAAATGTACACATCTCAAGTAACTTTTGACATTTCATTTGCATATCCCTACCCCCTCCACAATATATTAATAACACTATAAACTGTCCGAAGCCCAAATATTTCTGAGAAAGCAGTCACCTGTTCGAATATTCTAAACAACCCACCATTTTTCAGTTTGAAATAGATTTTATTTGAAAACTGGATATTTCCCCGTACTGAAGCATAACACTCACAGAACTGAAATGCTGAAAGTTATTAGGAAAATGAGTACGTATTGGAATGACGCTCATCAATAGGGTTATATTGTTGCGAAATAGGGTTTAATTTAAAATGGCTTCATGTGAAATAACCCAAATAGCCGAGATCACTTCAATTTTCATGAAATAAAAGACCGCATTTCATCTGCACTGTTGATAATTAGCATGTCTAATAGAATAGTCGAAAAGTAAATCAAAAGAAATTAATTTATTAAGCATTGAGTTAATATGAGATGTTAATATTCTGAAGTAAATAGTTTTAAATAGAGTGTGATCTAGATAGTTGCAAAGAGATGTAGGTACAATTTTGTTGATAGTCTAACTAACTAACTCCTCGACACTACAGCCCTTGATGGACAATGTTCATCTGCCTACTGGCAGATTCCGAAGCATGAGATATTTTCTTTTAACGGAATAACGTTGGCCGCCCTATAACTATCATATTTGGCCGAAACCTACGGTTTAAATTGGATTCCGAAACGCTACATACATCAATGCCATCGAATCCATGATACTTGCACCACTTGCACCACTTGCACCATAATACCACCCGAAACCTGTGGTACTGAGCGCCAGAGGGCTAGTCACTCGGCCAATGTTCAATCTGCTCTAGTTCTGTACTACTAATGGCTAAGAAGACCAGATGACCGAGTGACTAGCGCTCGAACACACAGTGCCGCAGGTTTCAAATTCGGGTCCCGGCGGTGCCATAGATGTTTGCAGTGGTTCGGAATCCAGCTTTAACCGTAGGTCCTTATTTAAAATGACTGTAGAGCGTTGGACGTAGGACTGACAAACCTACCCAGTAAAAAGACAACATCTCCAGTCTAGAAATCTACCAATTGGCAGACGGCCTTGTCTCACCATGTTGTTGTTACGCCGATGATGATGATGGTTAACTTAAAATTTAAAAACAATATTCTACGTCTAATAAATCTCGAAATCTACTTTATTTTCTAATTTGCTTTTATAATTTTAAGAATTCGAAACTTAATTTCATTATTTCCTCATTTATTGACATATGTTTAAAACAATCTTTTAAATGCCTATATGATAATAAATTAGTAACGTGTAGGCATCGGAAGCAGTTTGCGACATTTCATTTGCATACCCCTACACCCTTCACAACATATTAGTAACTGTCCGAAGCCCAAATATTCCTGAGAACGCAGGCACATGTTCGAATATTCTAAACAACCTGTCGTTGTTAAGATTGAAATAGATTTTATTTGAAAACTGGATTTTCCCCGTACTAAATCTGGATTAGAGAGACAGAATTATTAATGACTTTTGCTTAACACCCATCGAATTCAAATGCTGAACATTATTAGGAAAATGAGTACGTATTGAAATGACGTTAATCAATGGGTTTATATTATTTCGAAACAGGGTTTAATTTAAAATGGCTTTGTGTAAAATAACCCAGCTAGAAAAGTATGTCGAGATCCAACTCAGTTTTGAAATAAATTATCATATTTAAGCTGAACTTAGGATAATTAGTTTAACGAATAGAATAGTGAGGAAAAGCTGATGTAGCTCAAATGGCAATACAAAAGAAATTCATTTATTAAGTAATGAGCTAATATGAGATGTTAATATTCTGAAGGGGATATTTTTAAATAGATTGTAATGTAGCTAGTTGCAAACAGATGTATGTACAATTTTGTTGATAATAAACCACTGCAGTTATGGACCATGCTTACCGAAAGATACCGAAACATGAGACTTTTTCTTTTTATGGGGTAGGGTAATCAGCCCAACAGCTGTAATTTTCAACAAGATCAGGCCAACGTTCTTCAATCATATTTGGGATCTACGGTTTAAAGTGGATTCCGAGCCACTACAAACATCCATGGCATTGCCTGGATTCGATTCCGAAACCTGTGGCACCGAGCGCTAGTCACTCTGGCATCTGGCGCTAGATGGCCAATTAGCTAGCGCTCTGGCTTTTGGTACCAAGAGCTCCAGTTTCGAATCCCACCTGTGGTCTGGATGTCTGTAGTGGTTCGGAATCCACTTTAAACCGTAGTTTCCTATCTAATAAGATAATAGAGATTTGGGCGTAAAGTTGACAATCCTACCTAGTAAAAAAAAAAACATCGCCCGTTTTGCAATCTGCCTGTAAGCAGACAGCTTTGGCCCACGATTTGGATATTACGACATTGAAGAACAAGTTTGTTCCTTAGTACAGCACAACGTTTAGGTGGGGTTAATATATTTTTTTTTTATTTCCAATGGCAGATTATGAACAGTTACAGAACAACGAAAAATAAAAAAGAACAGAGAAAACAACAAATGCTGCAACAGAGTTCATTAATCTAATATGTCTCTAGCCTCCCAATATCGCTCGGCGAGAAAAGTCTAGCGCAGAGCGGGACAGTGCAGTAGATGCGTGGAGTCCATGGCCTCTCCAGAGGTGCATATCGGGAAAGGAACAATTTTGAGTCTGTAAAGATGTTTACGCAGGCAGTCATGTCCAGTCGGAAATGAGCGACTGCTCTACGCCTTGGACCATTACATAGATTTGGGATGGCATTCTTCCAGGACTTTTGGGAAACACGGTTACAGAGGTCTTCTTGAGCGCGGACTTTAATTGATCTTTAGATGAGATTTTTGATAGAGGGGAAGGGTAGAGGACGAGATATTTTTTGTGCGATTAAAGCCCCACTTTTAGCCAGGAAGTCGGCTGAGGTGAATATAACTTCACGAATTCGTCAGATGTGGCAGAATTTCACAATTCTAAACTGACTTTTTTAATTTATTCAATATCCCTTTGCTTTCACCATGTTAATTTTGAATAAAAATTGAAATTCATCAACAAAATGTATTATACTATAAAAGAGAAATAGATTATAAACAATTTCCTGTAAACTAGCAATATCTCCATGAATTTATGACTTTATTATTTTCATTATTTTCCCACATGTGTTTGAAACAATCTTTTAAATGCCTATCTGATAATAAGTTAGCAAAATGTGTACATCTCAAGCAGCTTTTGACATATCATTTGCATACCCTTCCCCCCTTCACAGCATATTAATAACTGTCCGAAGCCCAAATATTCATGAGAAAACAAGCACATGTATCGAATATTCTAAACAACCCACCTTTGTTCAGGTTGAAATAAATTCTTATTTGAAAACTGGATTTTCCCCGCACTAAAGCTGGATTAGAGGGACTGAATTATTGATGACTTTTATATAACACACGTCGAATCCAAATGTTGAACGTTATTAGGAAAATGAGTACGTATTGAAATGACGTTAATGAATAGGTTTATAGTGTTTAGAAACAGGGTTTAATTTAAAATGGCTTCATGTGAAATAGTTGAAAATAGGAAAGTAAGTCGAGATCCCTCTCATTTTTGAAATAAATGATCACATTTGAGCTGCACTGCAGATAATTAGCATAACTAATAAGAATAGTAGGAAAGCCGATAATTAAAAAAAATTAAGTATACCAGGCTTTAGGTTCGAATCCTGGCTGTGGCATGGATGCTTGTTAGACGTTCAGAATTCACGTTAAACTGTAATGCCCGGTATACTTATCCCAATGTGTACAAAATATGACCATAAAGCGACAAACCAAACTAATTAACTCGCGTACTAGTGTCCAATTGGCCAGTGCTCTGGCCTTTGGTACCACAGGCTTCAGGTTCGAATCTGGCGGTGACTTAGATGTTTATCAGTGGTTCGGAATCCAAGCTAAAATGTAGGTCCCGGTCTAATTATCTCAAAGTATGTTAAATAAGACCGTAGGGCGTCAAACTAAACTAACTAACTCTAACTCCTCGGCACTACAGTCCATGGTGGACTAAGGCCATCTGCCTACTGACAGATTACAAACAATAGATGTTTGCTTTTTTAGTAGGGTTGTCAGTTCAACGCTCTACAGTCATATTAGACCTGGACATAGGATTAAAGTGGATTCCGAACTGCTCTAAACTGATTTTTTTAAATCCTTCAATGGCCCGTTGCTTTCACTATGTTTAATGTTGAATAAAAATAGAAATTCATCAACAAAATGTATTATATTATAGAAGAGAAATCATAGGTTTCCTGTAAATTTCTAGTTTTCCATACAATAATTGTAAATGTTAGAAATAATAAAGTAAATACATTAATTATGATCTCTTCATCAAAAATAAATAAATAATAACAAATATTTGCAAAAATAATAACAACAACAACAACAACAAAACATATGAAAATCCCTTGACAACTAGTATCATGAAAGGAAATTGGAAGAGATTCATAGGGAATTGATCGATACTCATCGAACTAGTCAAGATCTTTGTCAACTTGGCAATAAATAATTTGTTTCTTTGTACAGTATACCGTTATCATATCTTTACAGATTACACACATTAAATAAAATAAGTTTTTAAGTAATAAATATTTATAAGAACTATTAATTATCTAAAAATAAATATTTTTTTGCATATTTACAACGAATTGTGTATCAGCATATTACAGGTGATTATCAGAATAATGGAAACACCCTGGAATTATAAGGAATCCTTTACAAATATAGTATAGGACCATCTTCGGACACGCAATACAGCTTGGATTCGAATCGAATCACACAAGTGCTGAACAATGTTTAAAAGCATATTGAACCATTTCTCATAAAGATATTGTGAAATTTCCTAGAGAGATATCGATTTAGGATATCGATTCCGGATTGATCGCTCTAAAATAGACTGGGCGGGGAAATATAGATCTTTCACTTCATCTTCGTATTCATCAAACCCTTATTGGACAGGTCCCGCTGCATGAATAGGAGCATTATCATCCTGGAAAATTCCATCTCTTGCAGGAAACAAAGTTTGCACCATAGGATTAACCTGTTCAGCTAAAACTTCTCTATGCTTCTGTCCACGGATCCATTCTTTAAGGGTTACGATTGGTCCGGCAGAAAACCACGACACGGCTGTCCATATCATGACAGATCCACCTCCATGCTTGACAGTTGGAGGGAGACAATCACGATCATATGCTTGTGAAGGTGTACTCCAAATGCGCACACTACCTGTGTGGAAAAAGTGTGAAACAGGATTTGCCTGACAATGTAACTGTCTTCCACTTATCAATCGACCAATTTTTGTGGTTGTGTCACTACCGCAGAGGACATTTGGCATTAACATCTGTTACAAGTAGCTCGAGAATTGATGCTCTGGCGTAAATGTCCTGTTTATGAAGATGTCCCTTAACTGTAAATATTGACACTGGAGCATTCAGATGATGATTGAGTTCTGCCGTCACTTTGGCTGTAGTTGTTTTCTTTTCAGACATTACAATTTGCTTCAATACCCGTCGATCTCTTTCACTGAGCTTCTCTTTCCGTCCACTCTTTTGCTTTGCCGAGCGTGTCTTTCCGCGCTGTGTGTATGCTGTCATGCTTTTAGACACCGTGCCTCTAGAAACGCCTAAGTTGGGATGTTTCGGTTACATTTGCTCCAGCTAAACGGGCTCCTACAATTTGGCCTCTATGAAAATCTGAAAGGTCCGACATTTGACGCTTTTCAAATAAATCCAAAACTTACAGAACTTCAATAAAGCTATGACATACTACCAAAATATATGCATTTCTATTTTTTTTTTAAAAAGTGGTAGCTATTATTATATTTTAATGCTTACTAAGCGCATTCATTAATGTCTCTTTTATTCGTAGGTGTTTTAATTATATTGATAACCACTTGTGTTTATAGCGATATACATAAATTAGAAATACAATTTGCTGTCTCAAAAGGATTGAAAATTGTTGGTATTAAATAAATTTAAGTTATGTTATGTAAAAAACAATATTTCTATTTAATGAAAAAGTTAATGAAGGATTATGTTGTTGTTGTTCTAATGCAGTTGGCAATACAGAAACAAGTAATCTTTACGCCATTAGCAAGGATTGTGCCGCTGTTAATCATTTAGCACTACCCAGAGGGCACGTATAGCTTGAAAATAGGCTACGCACATCAAGGTTATTATAATCTAGTAGGTAAATTATTTTTATCTATGAAAAAAAGTACGATATTTTGGCGATTAAAAGACATTGTTATTTCGCAATGTTATCTTATGCATGTTTATAATTATTGCTATTTTTAATCCATTTAAAGATATTTCAAAATTCAGTTTGAAACAATAATAAATTACTGTAATATTTTTTCTGAATAACAAATATATTCCAAAACAAAGTTTTTATTTATTAAAATAATATAAAGGAAATAATTCAAAACGCTTTTTTTAATCTTCATTGTTTGTGAAGGAAAGTATTATGATTTTTTTATGAAAATTGTTCTTTTGACTTAGACGGAAAAAGAATTTAAGCCGTGATCACTGTATTCGGAGAGAAAGTATTCTTTCAACCTAGATGGTCTTTTCCGATAATACTAGCCTATTACCAGAAGTAAATCCGCTAAATTCGATTCTGATTGGATAAGGATAGACTAGAATCGAATCGTTTTATTTTTTAGAGCTTCTCTGTTATATTCCAATTTTTTTTTTATCTTTATACAATCTAATATTTTATTTAATTAATCTTTTTATGATTTCCTCAAACTAAATAATATAAATTAAAGAAATAAATAAACTTTTCATTTTTTAGAATAAAAATACTGCCTTATTTTTTAATAAAAAATTCCGCTTTTTAATTATTTATTTCAAAATATTTAGCTTTTTTTTCATAAATAGATGCAATTTATTTAAATATTATATGAATAAAAAATCTTTTGGAGTTTTAAGCGTCCAGTTATCGTCTGCTTTTATTTATTTAAATGTAATAAGTAATTTGTAAATATTTGAATAAACCTAATTAAGAATATTTTTTTAAGATTTTCTCAAATTAAGAAAATATTAATTATTGAAATAAATAAAATACTCATTTTTTTAAATAAAAAAATTCGCTTTTTAATTATTTATTTAAAAATATTTTGCTTTCATTTATAAAAAATAAATAAAAATTATTTAAATATTATATAAATAAAAAATCCTTCTAAGTTTCAGGTTTTCAATTATCGTCTGCTGTTATTTATTTAAATGTAATAAAAAATTTGTAAATATTTGAATAAACCTCATTCAGAATAATTTTTTTTAGGATTTCCTGATACTAAATAAATATAAATTAATGAAATAAATAAAATCCTTATTTTTTCGGTAAAAAAATCCGCTTTTTATTTATTTAAAAATATTTTGTTTTCATTCATAACAAATAGATACAAATTATTTAAATATTATATAAACAAAAACGTTTCGAAGTTTTATTGTACAAGTGCTCAATTATCGTCTGCTTTCATTAATTTCAATGTAATAAATAATTTGTAAATATTTGAATAAACCTAATTAAGAATTATTTATTAATTTTTTTAGGTTTTTCTTAAACTAAGTAAATATAAATTAATGAAATAAACAAAATTCTCACTTTTTTAAATAAAAAACCCTTTTTTAATTATTTATTTAAAAATATTTTGCTTCCATTTATAAAAAAAACAGATACGAATTATTTAAATATTATATAAATAAAAACCTTTCGCAGTTTCAAGTGCTCAATTATCGTCTGCTTTTATTTATTTAAATATAATAAATAATTTGTAAATATTTGAATAAATTAAATTGTGAATTATTTTTTATTATATTAGAATTTCTTTTGAAGTTAAAAAGAAAAATTTTTTGAATTTTTATTCGTTAATCTTTTTTTTATTACGGATGCTTTTATTTATTAAAATGTAATAAGTAATTTGTAAATATTGGAATAAACAAAATTAAGAATTTTTTTTATTATATTAGAATTTCTTTTCAAGTTAAAAGGAAATTTTTTTGGAGTTTTTAAATAGGCTCCAATTTTGTTTGGAGTGTAATCGTTATTTCTTTTCGAAAGATGCTTTATCATCAGGTAATAAATCATCATATCGTAATGCTTAATAATATTGTCCCGACCTATCAGGTAATAAATAAAAATATTTCATATTATACTATTATATCATTATATTTATATCAACATATCAATTTACTTTATTATTTATGTATCAATACACTGCAAAACATTGATTTATGATCTGAAGGCTTACAATTTCCTTTTTACAACCAAAATTATTTATATAATTTCACCATAACTCGAAAAGAGTAGTTTTAGATAATCATTTTGTTAAAGTTTTCAATCTTTAAAAAAAACGACTGCGATTCATTGAAAAGAAAAATAAATTTGGCGTTTTTTTTTAAGTATAAAAAATTCAAACGCTATTGATGATGAAATTTTACATGAATATTTTAGTACAGAAAAAAATCTAATGTCTTATTTCGAAATAATAATGATACGACGCTTTATTATTTAATACAAGCCATATTAACATGGAAAGCCAAATGCCTTAATAACTTTTGTTGGTTTTTGTACAATTATAATGGCTCAAGACAACAAGTACAATAATATGAAGTGTATTATGTTTTTACTGGACAGGAAGATATGAATATTCTTCTTAATTTTTGCTCATCGTTTATTTTTCTTTTAATTTCATGCTTCTTTTTGCTCATGGTTTATTTTCCTTCTAATTATGTTGCTGTATTAAAATGGTCGCCACTGCTGATATTAAAATGTGAATGAGTTAAAATGTGTGGCAGTAAAGTATTATAATAATCTTTTTATATTAATGAATAATGAAGTTTTAAGTTGTATTTTATTACTTTCAGGATATTTTCTAGGAATTTTTCTTTTAATTTCTTTGTAATATTCGCTGATAAATTTAAATGCAAATTAATTAAAGTAAAATATATTTCTTTTTACTTAATTTTTTTTTATAAAATTCATTCATTTAATTAATTTACTTAATTATTTAAAAATGAACTAATATAGAAAGACTGTAAAAAGAAAATTTTTTATAAATTTGCATATTTGAATATTTGCATTTGGTATTGAGGAGAAATAACCTATGGAATAAACTTGGATTTATTATATTTAAATAATGATACTTATTATATTTTGTAATTACACTTATTTCTATTTTATTTAATTAAAAATAAGATCTTGAAACTTTTAACAACCAGATTTTTTAGGCCTATGAATTAGATAGAAATGCAAAATTTTGTATTATCGTGAGTGATTATGATACCTTCTCGTTATTGTTTATATTCACATATCGATTTATTGCGAAATATCTATCTATTTTATTATTAACACATCAACACATTTCCAAACATCAATCTATTGCCTACAAATATTAATTAGTTTAAAAGACAAAATATTGTTATTCATTGTCATGCATTTTTTATCACGTACTAGGGTACTAGAACTATGAAATCTACAAAAAAGCATGGCAACCACATCAACAACAACAACAACAACAAAATACGTATGTAGTTATACAAGATTTACACCAACCAACAAAATGGATGTTGTTATTCTAAATAGGATTTAGCTTGCGAGATTAATTGTATGCATTTTTCCTACAAATAAGACTTCATAACGCTATAGCACAACGCCAACGCTGCCGCAATTAATGAAAAAAAATGGGACTCCTTGCGAAGTAATCTATTCTTAAAATTCCGCTCTCAGTCTTGGAATGGTGTGGGCGTCATTTATTTCGAGGAATTTGGGACTGCTAATGTCTTCTGGCATAACTGACTGCTCGTGAGGTTTGTCAATATGTGTAGGACGCGCATCGGTAATTCAGGGAAACAAAACAAATTACATAAAACGAAAATATATGTTTACGGACCCACAAAAAATTTTTTAATGGTGAAAAATTATGAAATGGTGAAAATTTATAATATATGGAAAATAAAATTAAGATTTATTTATTTAGTGTTAGATAAATCATAGTTTATTTAGAGTTGAATAGTATGATTTTTCCTTTTAGAATATAACAACTGTTATTTATCGTACTTTAAAATAATAATTATTAAACTGTCTTTTTTTATGTCTTGAATAATAAATAATTTTCTTTTTTGATATTAAATATTTTGAATTAATATTATTCAATAATATGAAAATAATATTTTATTTATTATAAAATAAAATTTAATTTATTACAAAATAATTTTATTTTTGTTTATAATAAAATATTATTTATTATAAAATAAAATTTAATTTAATTATGAAATAATTTTTTGGAGCATGATAGCCGATTAGCCAGCACTCTGGTCCGCGGTACCACTTGTTTCGGGTTTGAGTCCCAAAATATGGATGTTTGTAGTGGTTCAAAATCCACTTCAAACCGTAAGCCCCGGTGTAATATGATTGTAAAGAGTTCTGGGGATAGTGTTATTCGCGTCTGTAGCATATACATGCCCCTGGTATCTTAATATTACTTTACTATGTATTATACACTATGTGGAAGAAAGTGACGGGACACGACACTATAACGACGTATACCCATATTTATTAAAATTAATAGGAGGTAGGGCCTCCTTTGGCTGCGATCACAGCTGCCACCCTTCTGGGCATGCTTTCCACTAAATTAGCCATAGTGGCAAGAGGAATTTCCTTCCAAATGTTTAACAGGAAGTTCCATAGTTCAGGCTTGCTTTTGGGGAGTGGGGTGCAGGCCCTCAACCGACGGTCCAATTCGTCCCAGAGATGTTCTATTGGGTTAAGATCAGGGCTCTGCGCCGGCCACTCCATGCGTTTAACGTTGTTGTTCACATACCAATCAAGAGTCCTCCTTGCAACATGGCATGTTGCGTTGTCGTCTTGATACCAGCAATCATCCATATCGTACGTTGCCCACAAGGTAGGAAGGACATCATTGTCGAGAATATCACAGTATCTATCGCATTCATCGCACCATCAAACTTCACCAGTGGGCTAGCCCCATACCAGGAGAAATAGGCACATACCATCAATCCTCCTCCACCAAACTTTACAGTTGGGACGACACACTCGGGCAAAAGGCGTTCTCCTGGTAAACGCCATACCCAAACACGTCCATCGGAACGGAAAAGGGTAAATCGTGACTCGTCACTCCAAAGGATGCGTTTCCAGTCATCCAGAGTCCAAGTACGGTGGTCTTTGGCCCATCGAAGGCGCGCTTTCTTGTTGGTTTTCGTAATCAAAGGCTTATGGGCCGCCGAAAAGTCCATTGTAACCTAACTTATGGGCCTCGATACGAAGAGTCTTGGTTGAAACGGCCACACCTGTGGCTTGTCTAAACTCATTAGCGATGCTATCCATGGATGTTTGACGGTTACTTCGAATCTCCCTGCCAAGCACCCACCGGTCCCTGCTGGTGAGAACTGTAGGTCGTCCACTTCGGGGTTTGTTCTGACAGTGTCCCTCAGTGTTGTAGCGACACACAACACGTGCTACAGTTGATTTTGAGCAGTTACGGAGACGGAATATCTCCCTAATTGACACCTTGGCAAGATGCAATCCAACCAACACAACTTTCTCGAACTCAGACAACTCTTCCCGGGGCGGCATCTTGACAAAAAACAACTCTAGTCGACTCCACAGAGTATTTATAGGATATGGCTGACACGTGATAAATTGCGCATGTGTAAGCTGTATTGTCGACTTTTCTACTTTCGAGGGGGTGTCCCGTCACTTTTTCCAGATAGTGTACTTTTATGTAAATCTTTAAAGCAATTGCTTTAATATGATGGAAATATTTACTTTTTTTTAATAATGTGAATATAAAGAACTCCTTGCTGTGAAATCTATTCTTAAAATTCCGCTTTCTGTCTTGGAAACGCGTGGGCGTCGTTAATTTCGAAGAATTTGGGACTGCTAATGTGTTCTGACTTAACTGACTGCTCGTGAGGTTTGTCAATATGTGTAGGACGCGCATCGGTAATTCAGGGAAACATAACAAATGACGTTACACGAGAATATATGTTTGTGGCAACACAAATAAATGGATAGTCGTGAAATATTTCATTTTTTATACTTACAATGTTTGGAAAATATTAAGATTTATTGTTTATTTTTAGAAAACCATGCTTGGTTTATTTAGAGTAGTATATTATAATCTTTCCTTTGTGAATGTGGCAGCTGTAATTTCTCATTTTTCAGAATAATAATTTTTAAAGCTGTTTTTCTTCATGTCTTGAATAATAAATAATTTCTTATATTAAATATTTGAATTAATATTATTCAATAATATTAAAATAATATTTTATTTATTATAAAATAAAGTTTATTTTCATTTATAACAACATTTTATTTATCAAACATTAAATTTTATTTCATTTTATTATATTTTAGTTAATTTTAAAAAAAATCGTAATTTATTATAAAATAATTGTTTGGACCTGATGGCTGAGTGATTAGTGTTCTGGCGCTTGGTACCACAGGTTTCGGGTTTGAGTTCCAGCGGTGCTGATGTTTGTAGTAGTTCGGAATCCAATTTAAACCGTAGGTGCCGGTCTAATAGGATCGTATAGAGCTGTGAGGTAGTGTTACACGTGACCGTAGCATATCCTCAAGCTACACGTGCCCCCTGGGTAGTGCAGCACCCTGGGTAGCAGTGAGTAACAGCGGTGCAGTCCTTGCTTATGGTATAAAGATTAACTATCTCTGTATTGTCTGCTGCATTAGAACAACAACATAAACTAAATTTTATTTTTGTTTATAATAAAATATTATTGATTAAAAAATAAATTTTATTTTATTTTGCTATATCCCATCTTTTTCTGATGACAATCTCTCTAAAAAATTCATAACAAATCGTTACTTTAAATCGACTAACACAGCTTAATTATTAGTAAGTAAAAAAAAATTCTTGTTTGCAATTTAATCAAAATCGCAGTTTACAGACTTTTTATGCATATTTTGAAAGCCATTGATTTAATTTGATGGAAATATTTACTTTCTTTTTTAATATTGTAAGTATAAAGCTGTGAAATCTATTCTTGAAATTCCGCTTTCTGTCTTTGAAAGTCGTGGGCGTCATTTATTTCAAAGAATTTGGGACTGCTAACGTCTTCTGACTTAACTGACTGCATGTGAGATTTAGCAATACGTGTAGGACGCGCATCGGTAATTCAGGGAAACATAACAAATGACGTAAATCGAAAAAATATGTTCGCGGCCTCACAAATAAATGGCTGGTTGTGAAAAATTTCATTTTTTATCTGTACAATATGTGGAAAATAGTAAGATTTATTTATTTATTTGTAGATAAATCATAGTTTATTTAGAGTAGAGTATTATAATTTTTCTTTTTTGATGTTTCTTTTTTGACATTAAATATTGGAATTAAAATTATTCAATAATATTTTATTTTATTTTATTATTTTTTTTATTTTTTATAAAATAAATATTCTTATTTATTATAAAATAAATTTTATTATATTTTATCTAGTATAAAATAAAAATTTATTTATTATACAATAAATTTTACTTTTATTTATAATAAAATTTAATTTATTATAAAATAAATTTTTGGGACCTCATGGGCGAGAGGCTAGCACTCTGGTGCTGGATGTTTCTAGTGGTTCAAAATCCACTTTAATCCGTAGGTTCCAGTCTAATAGGATTTTTGAGAGTTGTGTGGGTAGTGTTACTCGCGTCTGTAGCATATCTTCAAGGTACACGTGCCCCCTGGGTAATGCGAAATTAGTAACAAAGGCGCAGCCTTTGCTTATAGCATAAATATTAACAATCGCTATATTATCAGCTGCATTAGAACAACAACAAAAAATAAATTTTATTTTTATTTATAATAACATTTTATTCATTATAAAACAAATTATATTTTATTTTACTGTATTCCATCTTTCTGATTAAAATCTTAATACAAAATTTGCAACAACTCGCTACTTTAAATCGGCTAACACAGCTTAGTTATTATTAAGTAAAGAAATATAATAAATTCTTGTTTACAATTTAATCAAATTCGCAGTTTACACACTTTTTATGTAAATTTTTAAAGCAATTGTTTTAATAGGATGGAAATATTTACTTTTTTTAAAAAAATAATCCAAGTATAAAGAACTCCCTGCTGTGAAATCTATTCTTAAAATTCCGCTTTCTGTCTGGGAAAATCGTGGGCGTCGTTAATTGTGAAGAATTTGGGACTGCTAATGTGTTCTGACTTAACTGACTGATCGTGAGGTTTGTGAATATGTGTAGGACGCGCATCAGTAATTCAGGGAAACATAACAAATGATGTAAAATGAAGAAGTATGTTTGCGGCACACAAATAAATAAATAGTCGTAAAAGTTTGAATTTTTTATACGTACAATATGTGGAAAAAAATTAAGATTTATTTGTGTATTTTTAGATGAATCATAGTTTATGTAGAGCAGATATAATTTTCCTTTGAGGATATGACATGTGTTGTTTCACGTTTTTTTTTAAATAATAAATTTAAAGCTGTCTTTTTCATGTCTTGTGCAATAAATATTTTTTTTTTTGCTATTAAATATTAGAATTAATATCATTCAATAATATTAAAATAATATTTTATTTTATTTTATTTATTTTAAGATAAAATTCAATTTTTTTATAAAAAGTTTTTTTTTTATTATTTATAATAAAATTTTATTTATTATACAATAAATTCTATTTTTATTTATAATAAAGGTTTATTTATTATAAAATAAATTTTATTATATTTTATTTATTTTAAAATAAAACTTAACTTATTATAAAATAATTTTTTAAGGGCCTGATGGCCGAGTGACTAGTGCTGTGGCGCTCGGTACCACAGGTTCCGGGTTGGAGTCCCAACGGTGCCATGGATGTTTGTAATGGTTCGGAATACACTTTAAACCGGTCTAATAGGATCGTAGAGCGTTGTTGGGTTAGTGTTACTCACGTGTGTAGCATACCTTCAATCTACACATGATCGTAGTGCTAAATGAGCGACAGCCGTGCAGCCCTTTCTAATGGCATAAAGATTAACTATTTCTGTATTTTCAGCTGCATTAGAACAACAGCATAAACTAAATTTTATTTTTATTTATAATAAAACATTATTTATTAAAAAATAAATTTCAGTTTATTGTACTATATACCATCTTTCCGATTAAAATCTCAATACCAAATTCGTAACAACTCGCTACTTTAAATCGACTAACACGGCTTAGTTGCTATTAAGTAAGGAAAAATAACAAAATCTTGTTTACAATTTAAGCAAATTCGCAGTTTACAGACTTTTTACGTTAAGGTTTAAAGCAATTGTTTTATTAGGATGGAAACATGTATATATATATACACTGAAGTGACAAAAGTCATGGGATAGCAATATGCAAATTTTCAGATGGCAGTAGCATCGCGTAGAACAGGTATAAATGCGCAGTGCTTTCGCAGAGCTTTCATTTCTGTTCAAGTTATTCATGTGAAGAGGTTTTGACGTGATGATGACCGCACGACGGGAATTAACAGACTTTGAACGCGGAATGTTAGTTGGAGCTAGACGCATGGGTCATGCCATTTCGGAAATAGTTAGGGAATTCAACATTCCCAGATCCACTGTGTCATGAGTGCGCCGAGAGTATGAACTTTCAGGCATAACATCCCATCATGGACAGCGCAGTGGTCGACCACCTGCACTTAACGACCGAGACCGGCGACGTCTGCAAATAGTCGTAAATTCTAACAGACAAGCAACACTGCGTCAAATAACCGCAGAAATCAATGTGGGACGTACAAGGGACTTGTCTGTTAGAACTGTGCGGAGAAATTTCGCTTTCTTGGGCTATTCCAGCAGAAGACCGACTCGAGTGCCTTTACTGACAGAACGACATCGCTTGCAGCGACTCTCGTGGGCACGTGAGCATATTGGTTGGTCCCTAGATGAATGGAAAACCGTGGCCTGGTCCGATGAGTCACGATTTCAGTTGGTAAGAGCTGATGGTAGGGTTCGAGTGTGGCGCAGACCCCACGAAGACATGGACCCAAACTATCAGCAAGGCACTGTTCAAGCTGGTGGTGGCTCCGTAATGGTGTGGGCTGTTTTTTCATGGCATGGACTTGGTCCTTTGGTGCGACTGGACCGAACATTGACTGGAAATGCTTATGTTCAGCTACTTGGAGATCACTTGCAGCCATTCATGGACTTCATGTACCCAAACAACGATGGGATTTTTATGGATGGCAATGCGCCATGTCACCGGGCCACAACTGTTCGCGATTGGTTTGAAGAACATTGTGGACAATTCCAACGAATGTTCTGGCCACCTAGATCGCCCGACATGAATCCCATCAAGCATTTATGGGACATCATCGAGAGGTCTGTTCGTGCCCAAAATCCTGCACCATCAACGCTTTCACAATCATGGACGTCTATCGAGACAGCATGGCTCAATATTCCTGCAGAAGACTTCCAACGACTTGTTGAGTCCATGCCACGTCGAGTTGCTGCACTTCGCCGGGCGAAAGGAGGGCCCACACGATATTAAGTGGTATCCCATGACTTTTGTCACTTCAGTGTATTTAATCATGTAAGTACAAAGAACTCCCTGCCGAGAAATCTATTCTTAAAATTCTGCTTTCTGCCATTCAAACTTGTGAGCGTCATTCATTTCGAAGAATTTGGACTGCTAATGTTTTTTGACTTAATGAGCGCATGTGAGGTTTGCCAATATGTGTAGAACGCGAATCTGTAATTCAGGGAAACATAACAAATGACGTAAAACGAAAATATATGTTTGCAACCTACAGATAAATGGATACTCGTGAAACATTTCATTTTTTATTCGTACAATATGTGGAAAATATTAAGATAATCATAGTTAGATATAGTCATAGTAGTTAGTTATAATCATAGTTATAATCATAGTAGTAATTATAATTTTTCATTCGAGAATATGACAACTATTATTGCTCGTTCTTTAAAATAATAATTTTTAAAGCTGTCTTTTTTATGCCTTGTACAATAAATAATTTTCTTGTTTGATATTAAATATTTGAATTGATATTATTCAGTAATATTAGAATCTTTTTTTTATTTTATTTTATTATTTCTAGATAAATCATAATTTATTTAGATTATATTATAATTTTCCTTTGAGGATAGGACTAGTGTTATTTCACGTTTTTTAATATAATAATTTTTAATGCTGTCTCTTTTATGTCTTGAACGATAAGTTATTTTCTTTTTCGATATTAAATATTTGTATTAATATTATTCAAAAATAATTTATTTATTATACAATAAATGCCATTTTATTATATTATATTATATTTATTATAAAATAAAATATAATTGATTATAAAATAAATTTTATTTTTATTTCTAATAATTAATTTCATTTTTATTTATAATAAAATTTTATTTATTATCAAATCAAATTTTATATTTATTTATTATAAAAGAAAATTTAATTTATTATAAAATAATTTTTTTGGGGGCCAGATGGCTGAGTGGCTAGCGCTGTGATTCTCGGTACCATAGGCTTCAGGTTCGAGTCTCAACGGTGCCATGGATGCTTGTAGGGGTTCGGAATCCATTTTAAACCGTAGGTCCCGGTCTAATAGGATCGTAGAGCGTTATGGGGGTAGTGTTACTTACGTGTGTAGCATTTCTTCAAGCTACACATGATCCCTGGTTAGTGCTAAATGAGTGACCACGGTGCAGTCCTTTCTAATGGCATAAAGAGTAACTATCGCAATATTGCCATCTGCATTAGAACCTAAAATAACTTCAACAAATAAATAAAAATAACTTCAACAACCTGAAATAAATTTTATTTTAACTTATTATAGAAATTTTTTTATTTATATTTATAATAAAATTTTTTTTTTTTTTACTATATTTCATTTTGCTGATTAAAATCTCAATTAAAAAATTAATAGTAATTCGTTACTTTTATCGATTAACAAGGCTTAATTATTATTATTATTATTATTATTTTTCTTCTAATGCAGCTGGCAAATAGACCGTGATCTTCGCCATAAGGGCTGCACCGATGTTACTCACTTTGCATTGCCCAGGGGGCGCGTGTAACTTGGTGGTAAGCCACGGACGCGGAGTAACAATGCCCCCGCAACGTTAGTTATTATTAAGTAATGAAAAATAATAAAATCTTATTTCCAATTTAATTAATTTCTCAGTTTTTACAATTTTTGTGTAAATGTTTAAAGTAATTGTTTTAATATAATGGAAATATTTAATTTTTCTTTTACAATGTAAGAATTAAAAATCGATTTAACTATAATGTCTTATAATGAGAAAAACTTTCATTTTTCTATACTCCATTATCTTGGTAATTTCACAGTCGATAATTACAAATATACTTTTTAATAGTTTTTAACAACGATAATTTTTAATAATTTTTGGATTAAGTTTTAAAACTATCTTTTAATATGATGGAAATTTTAACTTAAGTTTTACTTATTTTTTAATATTGCAAAAATAAAAGTTTAATTATAATATTTTTAAAATTGGGAATAATAATTTTTTCCAGTTTCTCCAATATTTTGATAATTTTGCTATAGATAATTACGATTATGTTTGTGACTTTTATTATGATAATAAATAATAATTATATTATGAATATGGTAATAAATAAAACACTTAGCAATGCTATTAATCAATTAAAGTGTTATATTAAGTCTTCAGTGTATAATAGTTATAAACTATAATTCAGATATTGTCCAAAAATATATTCAAATTTAAGTTTTCTTTGAAAAAGTTTTCCCTTCTTATTCATTGAATTGAACGGGGGAAATATAAAAATTGATAATTTACTTTAAAAAAAACAGTTACTGAAATAAAAACATCCACTGTTTATTTTTAGTCTTAATTAAGAAATTTATGCTAATTTTAAATTATTGAAACAACCAATAACTGGGGCCTGAATGGCCGCATGTCTAGCGCTCTGGTGCTCGGTGCCACAGGCTTCGGATTCGAGTCCCGGGGGTGCCATGGATGTTTGTAGTGGTTCGGAATCCACTTTAAGCCGTAGATCCCGGTCTCCTGTGACTGTAAGAGCGTCACGGAGCAGATGTCAGACTTCTACCTACGGGTGCTCCATCAGAACAGAAGCTGCACCCCTCTTTCCTCCTTCCATGAGGGATACGACAACAACAACAACCAATAATTATCAAAATAATGGTTAAATTTTAAATTGCAATCTGATGGTTGGGCAACCAATTTGTAACTGGTATGGCTGGGTTGAGTTACTTAAACACAGGTTGGAAAACTCACAGCGCACAAACACCACACACATACAATTAGAGACCTACAATATGTAACGCATTTAAAGGCAGACAATTATAGATACATGGAAGGACTTCACTTCTAAACCCAAAACCCGATACTCGGCCTCGCGCAGGGTGCTCAAAACATACTGCATTTCCAAGTGAGAGGACGTATATTTTGCGCACCCGGAAATCCGGAAAACTCCCATCACTCTAAGCACGTCCTACTGACGAGGCAAGATGCTGAATATCACAAACATCATCGAGGCTCCTCGTTTTTTGAAACGGTGTCTACAACAATGCTGCCAGCGGATTCAGCCTTTATTTATTTTCAGCCTTAATGCTCTCCAGAGGTTTGGTTTGTAGCTCTACGGTCATCTTGAGCACACTTTAGGCTAAACAGACCGGGACCTACAGTTTAACGTGGATTCCGAACCACTCACAACATCCATGGCACCGCCGGGATTCGAACCCGAAACCTGTGATACCCGACACCAGAGGCTCACCAGAGGAGCACGTTGCCACTAAGCCACGAGTCGAGCATCCAATAAGTGAAGCCAAAGAATTGGACGGAGCAACGGAGGATTGGAAATTGGAAATTAACGGAGGAATAGATTACAGGTTTGATTCCCAATAACTTAAAATAGAAACATTTAAAAAGGTAAATAAATGCTTGCACATTGGTATCTGATTATCTTTCCTTGTTCTGACAAATGCGGTTTTCTGGCTTTCCTCATGTGCAATTCAAATTCAAGCTGTATGAACTTCCAAATATATTAACAAAAGCGTCCATTTCCTTCATTTTTCATACAGTTACCTTTATGCCATAAGCAAGGGCTGTACCGCTGTTACTCATTTAGTGCTATCCGGGTGGCACGTGTAGCTTGAAGATAAGCTACGGATGCGAGTAACACTACCCCAGCAATCTCTACGATGATATTAGGCCAGGACCAGCTGTTTAAAGGGGATTCCGAACCATAACAAACATAGCACCGCCGGGACTCGAACCCGAAACCTGTGGTACCGAGCGGCAGAGCTCTAGCCACTCGGTCATCAGGCCCTATAAAATAGATATTAAGGTGAAGACTTATTCAAGATACACGTGATGTTCAATAAGTCTTAATCTGCGATGCAATCCAATATCCAATATCAAACGAGGACTTCAAATACTCAGCATGTAAAACGAAGTCGTCAATTCTACTATTCGTTTTGTTGAATGACTGCAATGCTCACCACAATCGTAAATCCAACTCGCTTACTGACTATGCTGAGAGTGAACATTTCTGAACATAATGAATTCTATTTAAACCAAAGTACTGAATAAATCAGAATGTTAAATGAATAAAGTATACTTTTCAAAAGTTAATTAAAAATAAAAATCCAACAATTACTTTTATCTGCCAAATATTTCGCCAAATTCCAATGTAATTAAACATTATGTAGATTCCTTCAAAGTATTTGTCGTGCTAAATAGCAAAAAAAAAAACCCTGAATGTTTGCGAGTCGAATACTTCTTAGATATACTCCTTACAGGGTTCATTAACCTCTTTTTAGCTTAAAGAAGCTGTTAGATCAATTTTGTTACGAAACTCTATTTGATTAAATCCTGATTCGATTAGACGATTCTAGACTGATACAAAAAAAAAAAAAAAAAAAAAAAAAAAAAAAAGATTTTACTGCAAAGATTTCCTTGTTATTTGGTTATTTCGTTTTTTTACTCTTAAAGAAAAAAAAGTTTTTTGTTTTATTTGTTTCTAAGTATTGCAAAAAATTTCTGAACTAGAGAAGTCTAACACGAAATAGGATCGGAACCGAACCGATAGCTTCCATATTTACTACCACTACACCACACCTCATCACATCACATCACAGGCCTAGAGCCGAATTACTCCTTTACAGTTTGGGAATGATGCGGGTGAGAAGAAGTGTTGGGCTCTGTGAAGCTCTACGCTCATATGAGACCGGGACCTACGACTGAAAGTGGATTTTGAACCACTGCAAACATGGCCATGGCACCTCACCACTGCCACTGCCACAAACCACTGCCATGGCACCTCAGGAACTCGAACCCGAAACCTGTGATACCAAGAGCCAGAGCACTAGCCACTCGACCATTAGGCCGCCCCCTATTTACTACTACTACAACATCACACCACATCACTGTGCCTAGAGCTGAGTTGCTACTGTACAGTTTGAGAATGATGTGGATGAGAAGTCTCATTGGGCTCCGGTCTTGGATGATTCTCTACAGTCATATGTGACCGGGACCTTAAAGAGGATTCTGAACCATCACAAACATCTATGGCACCGCCGGCATTCGAACCCGATACCTGTGGTACCGAGTACGAGTGCTAGACACTGTAACATTCAAGCCCCATATCAGTATATCAGGACAGCAAACAATGTTTTCAAATAATCATCATCTAATACGAATTCGTCAATTCTACTCTTCGTTTATCACAATGACTGCAATGCACACCACAAACGGAAATCCAACTCGCTTGTTGATTATGCCAAGAGTGAATTTATTTAAATAATGAATTCCATTTAAGCAAAAACATTTAATGAGTTAGAGTGTTAATTAAATGGGGCCTGATGACCGAGTGACTAGCACTACAGCGCTCAACACCCAAGTTTTCTCGTTTGAGTCCCGCCAATAACATGGATAATTGTAAACGTTCGGATTCCACTTTAAGACCTAGGCCTAATCTAGTATGACTTTAGAGCGTAGGGCTGGCAACCCTACCCCGTAAAAAAGTCAGCCTCATGGAGCTAAATCAGATTTCTACCTACATGTGCTCCATCGCAACAGAAGCTGCCCTCCCCCACCCCTTTCCGTCTTTCCATGAGACCACAAGAGGTCCTTGAACTTGGTCTAGATGTTGCTGTCTACCAAGTGGGATAAGAAACAACAACTGAATGTTAAATGATTACGATTCTAGAATGATAAAAAAATAAATTAATAGTTTAGAAAAACTAAAAAAATACGCTTTTAGAGTTAATCAAACTAAAAGTAAAAATAATTGTTAACTTAATAAAATGACTGACGAGAAAATGAATGTCACCGTTCTAAAAGCGTGGGGTGCTCGATATCAATCGTTATAATTTTTCACTAGTTTCATTCCGAAAATGCAGAGTTAGTTTAAAATGTCATACAAAGCACCCCACGCTTTTAGAACAGTGACATTCATTTTCTCGTCAGTCATTTTATTCTTATGTTAACAATTATTTTTTACTTTTTAGTTTGATTAACTCTAAAAGCGTATTTTTTAGTTTTTTTAAACTATTAATTTATTTTTTACTTTTTAGTCTGATTAACTCTAAAAGCATATTTTTTTTAAAGTATAATTGTTTTTACTTTGTTTTCCACTTGGCCGGTTATCCGCTAAGTTTACATACTTTTTACCCACCGAAATTTTCGGCCAATAGAAAGAGCGCAATTCGACATGATCGCACCCTATGCCCTTTGAGATCCGCCTCTTTTTAGCCACCGAAATTTCGGCCAATAGGAAGAGCGCACCGACATGATCGCACTCCTATGCCTTGAGATCCGCCTCTTTTAGCCACCGAAATTTTCGGCCAATAGGAAGAGCGCAATTCGATCGCGGGATCAGTTGACTGACTCGCCAGTAGATGGCGCCATCAGTCCCAAAATCGAGCCCAAAAAGTGAGTACATACAAACATACAAACATACATACATACATACAAACATACAAGTGAAGCTAATAAAAGCGTATTAAAAAAGGGATTTTTCTGCAATGATTTCTTTTATTATTTGATTGTTAGTTTGTGTTTGATTGTTTAGTTTATTTGATTGTTTAGTTTTTTTATGTGCTTTATTTATTTCCAAGTATCGCAAGAGGTTTCTGAACTAGACAAGTCTAATTCGACATAGGGTCCCAACCGACAGCCTCCATATTTAATACTACTACTACACTACACCACATCACTGTGCCTAGAGCTGAGTTGCTCCTTTACAGTTTGGGAATGATGTGTGTGAGAAGAAGTCTGATGGGGCTCTATGAGCACTACGATCATGGGTGACCGGGACCTACAGCTTAAAGAGGATTCCGAACTACTACATAAACTCCATGGCTCCGCCGGGATTCGAACCTGATACCTGTGGTTTCGTGCGCCAGAGCCATACTAAATGCTGAAATGTACACGATAAATCCGTAAACTGAAAAGTCCGTCAGTTCACTTTGAGAAGGAGAAAAAAAGAGATAGAGGCACATAAATGTCATTCATGGAAGGTGCCTATTTAATAATTGTCATATAAATTGTTATATAATTAGAGGGAAATGTACTCAAGATAACATTGTATCTGCAATGCAGGGTGATTATAATTAAAGTGCCGCATTCAAAATAATGTAAAAAAAAAAAGAACAACTTGCCGCAATGAGTTCAAATTTGAACTTAATATACGAAGAAGGGGAAAATTGAGGAAGGGGGAAATGGTACGGCATCAAAAAAACATTCCAACGAGTATTATTAGATGGCGCTGTAAGCGGCATAAAGAAAGTGTATTCGGCTGCCTTGATAATTTAAATCGAAATTACAACGTGTTTATTTCAGTTGCACATTAAACCAACTGTAGTGTTCTATGTGCTAGATTGCTTGGGTTTTTTTGACGGAAAAAATTACTTATACGTCATTCAACAGTTGTGACACTGTTAGTAGAAAGCCCATCCACCACGGCACGGTCATACCAAATTGATGGGAAAATTCGGTGGAACTTTTTTGAAGCCATACCCTTTTTCCCCTTCTTCAAGTAACTTCAGTTTATTATTCAGTAAATTTTATTTTATTTTTTAAAATTTTATTTTTTTTTATAAAATAAAATTTTTGTTTATTATGAAATTTTATTTTATTTTTATAAAAATAAAATTTTGTTTATTAAAATTTTATTTTATTTTTGTAAAATAAAATTTTTGTTTATTATGAAATTTTATTTTATTTTTATAAAATAAAATTTTGTTTATTATGAAATTTTATTTTATTTTTTATAAAATAAAATTTTGTTTATTATGAAATTTTATTTTTTTTTTTATAAAATAAAATTTTGTTTATTATGAAATTTTATTTTATTTTTATAAAATAAAATTTTGTTTATTATGAAATTTTATTTTATTTTTTAAAAAATAAAAATTTTGTTTATTATGAAATTTTATTTTTTTATTTTTTATAAAATAAAATTTTGTTTATTATAAAATTTTATTTTATTTTTTATAAAATAAAAATTTTGTTTATTATGAAATTTTATTTTATTTTTTATAAAATAAAAATTTTGTTTATTATGAAATTTTATTTTATTTTTTATAAAATAAAATTTTGTTTATTATAAAATTTTTATTTTATTTTATTTTATTTTTTATGAAATAAATTTTATGTATTATAATTTTTTTTATTTTATTTTTTATAAAATAAAGTTTTATTTCTCATAAAATTTTATTTTATTTTTTATAAAATAAAATTTAATTGATTATAAAATACATTTTATTTTTATTTATAATAATTAATTATATTTATATTGTTAATATTAATTTTATTTTTATTTTAAAAAATAAAAAAATAAACTTTTATTATAATAACTTTTATTTATTTATTATAAGATAAAATTTACTTTGTTATAAAATAAAATTTATTTTATTATATTATTTTTATTTGTTGTAAATTAATTTTCAACCTTACCTTAAATTTTTTTTAAGGTAAATTTTATTTTATTATATTTTATATATTATAAAATAAATTCTATTTTTATTTATAATAAAAATTTTATTATAAAACAAATTTTAATTAAATTTATTTTGATTAAAATCTCAGTACAAAATTCGTAACAACTCGCTGCTTTAAATCGACCAATACAGCTTAGTTATTATTAAGTAATAAAATATAAAAAATTCTTGCTTACAATTGAATCAGATTCGCGGTTGCTACGTTTACAATACAATGCCTCTTCGTAAATGTGGTAACCACGCAAAACCATCCAGACAGTTTCTTTCATTAATATACGTATATCTAATGAGAATGTCTATAATAGTGTCTTTCATCTTTTTTTTTATTGTAGTCCACTGACTATAAACATTTTACGTGTCCTTTTTTCATGAGACATCTCGTTTCTGATATTTTCGTAAAAGTTCCTTTTCTTTAAAATTAGTTGTTCCTTTCAATGTCCATGAAACGTCTTTCCTACAATTACATATATGCCTGTGAAATTTTTTTTCTGTCTAATGCAGCTGGCAAACACTTAAGACAGCTTAGTCTTGGATGCCTTAAGGCAAGTGCTGCACAGACGTACTCACTTTGAATTACATTGCCAGGGGGCGTGTGTAACTTGAAGGGAAGCCACGGACGCGGAGTAACAATGGCCCCGCAACGCTCTACGATCCTATTAGACCGGGACCTACAGTTTAAAGTGGATTCCGAACCACTACAAACATCCATGGCACCGCCAGGACTCGAACCCAAAACCTGTGGTACCGAGCGCCAGAGCGCTAGCCATTCAGGTTGCCTGCCTGTTGCCTGTGAAAAATTATATCATATACTAAGTTTTGTACACCACTCTAAAAATCTGTATGATGAGGAAAATAATATAATTTGGATTTCTTTATTTTAATCCTTGCTACAAAGCATACCTTTTCTATAGCAAATAAATAGTTTCTAATTACAAAAACATGTAATTTTAGATACAAAATAGCCTAATACTTTTTAAATATCAAATAAGCTATAATTTCCTGTCTACTTCTTACAGCACACAACATAACGTGATAATAAGTAAAAATATTTGATTTTATTAGACTGATAAATAATATAATAATTAATTAAGTGTTTCGGCACTATTACCAGAGACTAAAACGTTAGTTTTGGCACTTTAACTAGGATATGCAACTTTTTTTTCCTAAAAGATAGGGTTATATAATATGAAGGCCTGCCAATTTGAGTTCTTAACAGGGGGGCTGACGTGTTCGTAGGCTACACATAGATTGCGCTACTAGTAATAAATCCATATGAATTTTAGTTAGCCCTAACATTCAAAAGGCACGTGTATAAATTTGATAGCCATTGCAATATTAGTATGTGAGTTATAGCATTTTTAGTGTTCATCACGTGCAGTCCACTCGGCTGACTATCGATTGGACTCCGGTGTGAAATGATGGAGCCATGTTTCATCCATTGTCACATATCGACGCAAAAATTTAGGTTTATTACGATTGAACAGCTCCAAACACTGCTTAGAATCATCAATTCGATGTAGTTTTCGGTCGATTGTAAGCTTGCGCGGCACCCACTTTGAACACAGCTTTCGCATATGCACATATTCATTCACGATATGTCGAACACGTTCCTTTGATATCTTTAGGGTCTCAGCTATCTCAATCACCTTCACTTTACGGTTATCAGAAATTATTTTGTGGACTGTTTTGATATTTTCGTCGGTAAAAGCCTCTTCGGGGCGTCCACTGCGTGCATCGTCCTCGGTGTTCATTTCGCC
>BPLQ01007398.1:0-19969 GCA_021605075.1 Caerostris darwini
TTCTTTTAATGCCTTTTTGAAAAATAATCCTATTTTTTGAACTATTGATTGATTGATATTTTATATAATATAAACACACATATGAAATTCCTTAGAATTCTTAGACAATATTATAAACTAAACTAAGACAATGTTAACTGCACTTTAAAAATGTTTTAATATCAATAAACTGACCTGTTGCTTCTAATATCTATGATTCCATGAATAAAATAAATGTTGTCAATTAAAAAAAAAAAAAAAAAGGAAAGCACGCATTTCTAAATATGCAGCATGCAAAGAAAAATAATTGTAAAAACACTGAAAAGCTTATAAATACAAGTTATTTTGCAGAGCAGTTTATTAAAATCACTAGAAATGAATATTAAATAGGATTAGATGCAATTTGAATATATACATAGTTAATTTCACCATTATTTATTTGCATTACACATGCTTTTTTTTTTTTTTAACAAATGCAACGCTATGCAATTATTCATGCTCTTAGCATATCTTAAGAAAAAGATTAATTAAAGATTAAAAGATCAAAATTATCGTATCCCCTAAATTCTTTGATATCTTGATGGTGAATGTTTTGATATACCAATGTAATCTTTAGAATAATATAAAGGAGAGAAAAGCATTTCATTCTAGGAAGATAAACATTCATTCACATGTTGCGTAGCAATGCAAAATCTAGCCTTGTAGTCCATCAATTTGTAAATACCAGATTGTTACAGTCACCACTGGATCTACTCATTTTCCAATACAATGAATGTAATGGATACCTCTCCAATGAGATCAAACTCGAATTCTGATGTACAGTAACAAATGCAAAATATGCCACGAGGTATATGCTAATGTATGTTTAAGTTACATAGAAGGCAGACAAAATAATGGAAAAACCTACTGAAGAAACCAAAAGCACTTATGCAAGTTTTCAGTATGATATAAGCCTCAATGTTTGTTTTATATGCAGATAGGGTTGGAAGTTAACTATTTACTACAGCTATACAATTACAGATAAGATATCAATTATATAACAGCATTTAAAAAATGTTATATATCAATGATTTGCAGAGAGGTATAACTAATGTTGTTTGCCTAATAGGCGTTTCAGTATCAAAAATAAATGAAATTGTAGCTGTGGCAAGAGGAACTGGGTCTAAAATCACGACTGGGTATTAAAAAGAATAATTCATTACTTTTAAATGTGGAAACTGCTGACAGAGAAGTCGTCAGATAGGACAAGCAACGACATGGAATATTTAGATTAAAACATGAATGCACAGTTCACCAAGTAGCATCAGATTTAAGCACCAGTTAGAAAGTATAAAAAACATCATGCTTCCAACCATTTCATAAGAATTTATCTATGGGATTGAATCTTATGAAAGTATCCCACAGATAGATTCTTATGAAATAGATGCATGGATGCTTTCTATACTTTCCAACTGAGGTTATTTGCAAAGAGGAAACACTTCATAATTTACATCAATATCAAAAAATGCATATAGTGTTGCGAAAAGCAACTAATGACAGAAATGATGCAGTTTGGTCTAATTGTTTATTTTTTTTTACTTCATTTCCCACAAATTTATCTTTGGCTACACCCTGCAGAAATATTCAATATTGATAGCTTGGTTTGAACTGTAAAGCATGGAGTAATATTTTTGATGACATGGAGTGCTATTCTTGATATTACATAGGACTAATAATCATTCTAAAAGCTTCAGTAATAGCCTAAACTAAATAACCTAATCAAGGATCAAATTCATTAGACAGGTGCATTTTAACCTTGGTAGTTGTTTCAACCAAGTAATGCTCCTAGCCAGTAACAAAGTGCATTTCAATTTGTTTCAAGATAACATGTGAATGAAGCAAAACAATTGCATTGGTATTTTTAATCTGCAGATCTTAATATCATCAAACCTTTATGGGAATACCTTGAGCAACAAGTAAGGGATCACTTTCCTAATCAGCATAATTGGCAGCCATTTTACAGAAAGAATGCATAAAATACTGTTATCTTACACGGGAAATCTGTTTAAATTTATTCCATGTAATACTATTGCTATCCATAATGATCATGGTGCAACAACATGACATAAGTAAAAATAATTAAGATTTTAAGTGTTTATATTTTTTTATCTGCCACTTTTATATTATATTACGTGTAAAGGAAAAAAAGGTACTTGCGTATTAAGGCCACCACAGCTACGGATTTGGCGGTTTAAGTGGCGTCAATCTACACTTAAAAGATTTTTTTGTGACAAATCATAAAATATCTAAAACACTTTGCTTAAAATCAAAACACTTTCAAAATTCAAAACACTTTATTTAAAAACAAAGTAGTCAATCGGATTTCGGTGGAAAATGGGCTAATATAGAGTTTAACATAGATTCAAAACAGTTTCTATTTTGGCGCATTGGCAGCTCTTTATTGGCGCATTAGCGCAACTTCTGCTGCGGTGGCGTTAATACTTAAGTACTGAAAAAATATAACAATAATGATCAAAATAAATTTTTGGTGTTTTTAAAAAAATTTAATGTTTTTTTATTTTTTGAAAATAAAAAAAAAAAAAAAAAAAAAAGATTAGATTTAAAAAGATTAATATTATTAAAAAAAATTAAGTTAAAATTAAATGATATTAAAAACAATTTGCAAACACTTTTGCAACCAATTCATTGTTATTATTAAATAACAATAAATTTTCATTATAAATTACTGGTTTTATTTTTAGCTATTTTTAATTAACTTTTAAATACAGCTTTACAAAATAATTATCCAAAATAACATCAATTTAATATGTAAACTTATGCTAACTATTTGTGAATTGAATTATGATGGTTACAAGAACAAAGAATACAAAATTAGGGCAGCCATACATTCCCCAGAACTACTAAATGAAACATGCAAAAAAACAAAGAAAAATAAATAAAAACTAGATGATAAGTGTAAATATAAAGCAAAATAGGCATTAAAAACGAACCCTAATTCCTCTTTCTTCCATTACACGTTGTGGTGTGTTCTCAGGATCAAAAGTTTCCTCATCTTGAGCAGCACACCAATTTCGCCTTCGTAAAGCATTTAACCTGCAATGAATATATTCGAATTCCCTATCTTCCCACTGAGCTAGAGTCAAACCAGTTGCCTGAATTTCATGCAACAGTGAACAAAGTCAAATAATAACAACAAAATATATAAAAATAAAATAAAGTAATAAATAAAAATAAAAAAAAGATAGAAAACTTTCTTTGTGTTCATGACTTTAAAATAGTCGATATAGGAGAGGAAAAGAAATCTTTACTAAATTTTTGATGAAAACACTATTTTATGTTGTTTCCTTATATTTATTTGAAATAAAATTTCATATTACAAAAATTGCACAAGTTCTTATTCATTCTTAACTTTAGCATACATGTTTGAATAATAAAATACTAATACAAATTTAAATATTAAATTCAATTTTTGACAAATTAAAAAAAAACAATTTTAGTAAAAGAAATAAAAGAACACTTATTTAATTATTTACTGTATTTTTGCCCATGATTCCGACTATATTATGCTATATATAGCCCATCAAAATGCTTGATAATTTCATAAAATAAATAAATCTTGACAACTCATCTTATTAAAAATAATTCTATAACTTTGATTATAAAATAAATTAACTATGTGTAAACATCGGTAAATTACCACAAAATTAGGATATATTTAGAACCAAAAACCCATAAATAATAGAATTTATGGAAACACAAAAAATATATTTTAGGCAAAAATACAAGATGCTCTTATAAGGTTCTAATTTAATTATTTAATTAAAAGTATCAGCAATTTTTTTATTAAAAATTTAATAAAATAAACCAATAAGAAAGAAATTTTGTTTGTACATAATAACACTAGATTTTATCATTATATTTGAGATTGATCTAAACATGCCTCTTTTCTCAATAATACTGGAGGATTTCTTCAAGCAAAAGCACATTATTAAAGCCCATATAAGTACTCAAACCAAATGTGGCCACATATATATAAAAATAAAATACAAGAGCAACTTTTCATTTAATATTTTCATATTTATTAATGCTTAATATGAAATGATATACTCACAGGAACATCAGCATATACAGATATCCTTATGTAAGGATGTGCTCCAAACAAAACTACAGGCCAACTCATTACTGGCACATATTTCTGAAAACGGAATAACTATGAAAAATTTGGGACACTAGAAAAACTAAACTTTTAAAATGTTGAAATTTTTATCAATGCATTCCTTTAAAATTTTTTTAACAAAACAATAGACATTTACAAGTTATTAATAAAGATGTATGTATTATTTTATATGTTGTAAATATATAAATATATTACAACTTAAAAAATACCTCTTTTGGAAACTCATTTTTAAATTTGACTTATAAGGTTAAACAAAAATAAAATACTTTATGGAATTGAACAGTGAATGAACTGTCATATTATAATAAAAATGTTCAGAATTACAAATACTGAATTACACAAGCCATTGAAAACTCACAAAATGACAATGGAATTACTGAGCAAACATTTGCATTGTTTTAAGCAAAAAAGACAGAACTCCTAAATTAGAAATAAAAATACTAATTCTCTACAAAATTAAAAATAAATCTTTTTAATTAAATTTAAAAAATATATATATTTAAGTTTTATCATTTATAATATTTACCAACAATAATTCTAAAATTTCTCTATAAGATTGTAAAAATAGATATTTTCTTACAAGTTATTATTGCTAAAACAAGTGCAATACAATCAAATATATAAAATGTAGGGCAACAGCTTTCTTTAATATGAGACATTTTGATGATTATGTAAAATACAAAAATAATATTTGCATAAAATTAAATCAAATATGTTATAAAAAAACAATGTGAAGAAAAATTAGAAAGAAAGATTAAATAAGGTAAAAAACAGTTATTGCAATAAGATTTAAAATCTTAGAAGCATTTTAAATCAGGGGTGGCCAACCTGCAGCCTGCCTTGAATATTTTTCTGGCCCATGAGATTTTTCATGTATTTACAAAATATATTTATTTTACAATAGTCAAAGTAGTAAAAGCTAACATATTAAAAAATACATTATGTGTGCATCCATATATTCAAAAATTAATTGTCGAAATTCTGAGACAAAATTTAGTTTGATTTTAAAATAATATACTTGTGAATAAAGGACAGATATTGCCTGTTTTATTGATGAGTTCACAGTTATGAGTTCTTGGAATAACTGAATTATATTCTGTGAACTCATGATTCGAGTGCATCTTGGAACACCTAATAAATATAAAGCACAGTTAATTATTGATAGCAGAGCAAACCAGGCTCTAAGTCTAAGTTGTTAGCTCTTTTGGTTCAACTTACACCTGCAAACCTTTTTTTTTTTTTTCTCTTCTAAAATGAAATTGGCCCAACAAAGAATATGCTCAAACATAATGGACGCTAACCTGTAACACCCATTACGATGTGCAAATGCCCAAATGGAGATTGATTAGCAAAAACTAAGTGAAAGAGTTGAGAAACAAATATCGCACTAGAAAAATAAATAATTTTTAATGATTTCATTTTTTAAAATTTTTTTTATATTTATATCTCATTTTTAGTGTTCTATATTTCTTTACAATGTATGTTTAATATCATTATTATATTATTTAAAGTTTAAATGTAAGAATAATAGTAAACACAAAAGTAATAACTCATTATGTTTCAACTTTTCACAAAAAAAAAAAAAAATGTTCACAGCGGGTCTAAATCTAATAGAGTGATATATAATTTTATATGCAGCCCGCAGAGTTATGATGCATTTCCAAAGTGGAACGCAACATCATTTGCATTTATCCGTAGTTGAACAATATAACCAACTAACAGCATTTAAAATTCTGAAAAAGAACACATTCTTTAATATTGTTTTTATGATTTAATTATTCAGAAAGAAATTGTCTCAAACACACCTTTATTCGCACAAGCCATCCAATTCACTTCGTGGGATTCAGTGGCTTCTTTCCTGATAAGATATATAAAAACACAGACCTGAAATATTAAATTTATTAAAGCGATTAATTATTAAATATTGTTACTTTTTAAACATTAAATTTAGTGCATTTTACAATTTAATAGTATTAAGCTAGAGTTTTAAAAAAAATCATGGAATACAAGCATACATGACTTGGTAGGTCTTGAACATAATACATATGACATTGATAGATTTTATTGGCAAATATATTCCATATAATACATATGACAATGGAATAATGTATCAAAGTAAAGTATATAACCATCACTTAATATCAAATAAAACAAATATATTACAAAGTATAATGATTACTAATTACTAACTAAAAGCCATATATATTTATTGTAATATCTATGTAAAGATGTAACTTAATTCTGTATCCATTAAAAACTTTCAATTTATGCTTCCACTCTAAATTTAAAAAAAAAAAATTATTTAATACTAAAATTATACACTATATATATAACTCCTATCTTATTTTACACTTATACAGAATTTTAAAATTAAAAACACACATATACAAACATTAATTTAACAATTAAAACTAATTCTATTAAAAAATACCCCTTTTAAAAAGTAATATTACAAAATATATATTTAAGATCACATTTATGTATATCATATTTTAAATACAGGTAAAAAATATTTTAAAATTATTTTTGATTGAAACCTGAAATAAACTTCTGAAATATTGATAAATATAGATTCAGTAGCATACTGGTATATTTGGATAATTATATCTCCTAAATATATCTTCAAAAGTATTGGATGCTCCATCAGTAATGATCATAATAGCTTGGTTACACTGAGTTCCCAAGGCCAGATCGATTATACTGAAAAAAAAAAAGCATGTTAATATGATTTTTAATGTACAGTATATTTGCAAATATAAGCCAATACATGTATACATCAAGAGTAAATTTTTTCTTCCAAAAATTGACCTTAATTCAAAACCAGTACAGAAGTCGAAATGAAAAATAAATAAAATTTCTACAACATTAAAACATGTTGCCTATCAAGTAAAACAGGTGGAATATTTTCCAGTCAAATCACTGTATAGTAAAATTCTTGATGCCAGTGTCAATTGTTATAACTCTGGTAATTTTATCTGAACACACACATTGTTTCCATTCAGATGTTGACTTGTATACAATCTGTTGTCTCTGCATTAGATTTGTTTTATGGGTCATCTAATTTTTTTCTTGTCTTAAAGATGAGCAGGTGTGCTAGTTTGGCTTGTCACTCTACGATCATTTTGTGCACACTTTAGGCTAATCAGATTGGGACCTACAGTTTAGCGTGGATTCTGAAACACCAGCAAACATCCATGCCACCGCCAGGATTCGAATCTGTAGCCTGTGATACCAAAAGACAGAGAACAAGCCACTTGGCCAACAAGCTGCCTGAAAGATGAGCAGGAAGAGAAATACACAGTCCAGTCACATTAATGTGACCACCACCTACTTGCATTGGATAATTATATGAATATGGTTCACTGGAGTCAGTATGGCTCAAAATCCCAGTGAACACCTTCAGAAACCTAATTGACTCTCTTCCTGCACGTCTCGCAGCGGTCCGCTCTGCCAAAAGTTGGTTATTCTGGCTTTTGACAGGTGGTCACATTAATGTGACTGGACTGTGTAATAATTATATTTAAAATTGTCTACACAGGTTCAAACACATTCAATAGATGCATGCTTTGAACATTTCAATTTTTATTTGGAATGCGCTTACTTTAATATCTTTCTTAAAGCAATACAGATGCTCTATAATCTGGTAAAATCCTTACTTAGCAGGCTGTGGTGACGGATTGAAAAGTGTTTACTTTATTATACTGTATCTTACATCTTAATTTATTTATTTATTTACAATTGTCTATTCATTTATAAAAATTCTTTCTTTCCATGCAAAGAGCAAGCATAGTAGATTATTAGCAGTTCATAAATTCTATTTTTTTTTCTATTTTTTTAAAATTAAAATGAAGTGAACAAGGTTATTGTCATGATGGCGAGTTATAACAATATTTCCTTTTTTATCCTATAAAAATATTATAAAAATTATTTGTAAAATGAATAACATTTACATCATTTTTTTTTTTATTTTCCAATATAAAAATATTTTAAATGGATATGATGAAAGTGATTTATTCATAGCCATACAAATTATTAATGGTAGTGGAATATCAAAATAAGGCAAAAATTTATAAATGCCAAATAATTTTCAAATTTAAATGAAAAAATAAAACTATAAAAATATTTCAATAATATAAAAAAAAAATATTAAAATAAAAAAAAAATAAATTTAGTATTATATATTTGTAAAAAAAAAATTGATAAACTAAATAATTTCTGAAGTAATGTCATTATCAACATAAAAGTTGTCAGATTAAACTTACTTTTTCCAATTATTCAAATGCAATTATAAGACTTAATGCAAAATTGGCAATGTTAGCTGTCTTAATTTTTTCATGTGTTTCATAAACTCCTAAAAAAGAAATAAATTCAAAGGATCATAAATTGGCTTGATTTCTGCACTGTAAAAAATATATAACATTTCATAAAAGATAGAAAAAAAATAATAATAAAATAAAAAAATATGATAAATTAAAATAATAAATAATTAAAAAATAATAAATTGCTATTAGTTTGCGAATATTACACTGTAAAAATTCTCATTAAAAGTTAATAATATAATTTATTAGATAACCTATGTAATTCCATTCCCATACCCATTTTTAAATAACCTATACCAAAATTGAATTTGTTGCAATAAAATCACCTCTAACTATACATTGTAAAGATTTTTTACAGCTTAAATTGAAGTATAAGAAGTACTTAAAATATATCTTCTTCAATGGAGCAACAACCTCATGGCAGGAAAAGGCCTTCTACCTACTGGTAGATTATGAGACATAAGAATTTTTTTTTTCTTTTTACAGGATTGGTTTGTCAGCTCTACACAGTCGTATTACACTGGGACCCATGGTTTAAAGTGGACTCCGAATAACAACAAAAATCCATGGCATGGCTGGAACTCAAATCCAAAACCTGTGGCACCGAATGCCAAAGAGTTCATAACTCAGCATCAGGCCCGATTTAAATATATAATATACTTAATAAAATTTACAATTTCTAAGTTAATTGGTTGTCTTTTGTAGTTTAATAATCTTTAAATTAAAATATGAATGCATTTTTATTTCTTACCCATATATTTTCTTCATCAGAAAACTGCAAAAAATTATAATTAAATTAGAATAACATTAAAGTAATACTATTTAGAAAAACTTAAAGATGTAGATGAATCAATTATAAAATAGAAAGTTCAAATACATGACCATTAATATTTATATTAATTAAAAAAATTAAAATCAAAGTTCAGTATACTTGAAACAAGGACTGTCTGATGAAATTAATTTACCTATAAATAAAAAAATACCTTGCGTTTATTAAAATTTTTCGAACACTGTGGATAATTTATAAATTTTATTTAAAAAAATATTTTTCATTTTTTTTTGTCATTACATTTTAATGTTCAATCAGATGAGATAAATGGAAAATATCTTTTAAATAAATTTAGACTGAGTATAAAAAATATATATATATAGTCCGAACACCTATAATATGGAAATATTATAGGTGTTCGGTAAACATCCAGTATAATGGCAGAAATGATCATACGGGTCAAGCTTATGTAACACAAAGCTGCTGTTGAAGAAAGAGAGTATAACAGTGAGTATGCAATTATTTCTCATTTAGTTTTTCTTTTTATATCTATATAAATTTGAATGGTAAAAAATTAAAACTCTTATTTTTGCAGTTAAAATAACTCTTCAATAACATTTATTCACCTATGAAGTCTCTCTATTTCAATTCGTCCGATACGGCAAATTGGCAATTTTGCAAGCAATTATTATAAAAAAAACATTTATACGAAAAATTAATATTAATTTACTAATTAACACGTTACAAAGAATATAATGAAAATATATATTGACACTCATAACCAAAATTCTACAATTTTAATAAAATTACCCAAAACTAACTTACACTAAGGACTGTAACAAAATCATCTTCCGTTAATGTCGACACAATATCAGTTACAACATTCCTTGCTATCTCTTTTCTAATTCCAGTCATGGATCCACTTGAATCTACAAGAATAACAATGTTTTTGGCTGAAGCAGTAGCTTGAACATACCTAAAATGGTACACTAAATAATTATGACAATATGAAAATTATCACAAAAATTATCTTAATATTTATTTAAAAAAACTTTTTTTACCAATCAATATCTACAAATATCTAATTTTGTTAAAAATAAATCTTCCATATAAAGGAAGGTCGGTGGAACTTTTTTTTGATGCCATATCATTTCCCCCTTCTTCAAGTATCTTCAATTTAAATTTGTTCCTTTTTGACAGCATTTTGAAAGTGGGACTTTAATTATAATTACCCTGTATTTTCTGAAAATATTATTTAAGCTTCCTCCCAATTTATAAACAGATTATAAAAGTCTATATATACAGGTATTTTACATAAAAAGAATGAAAATTAACCATGAGAGTGTGCAGCAATCATACAGATCATTCTTGTCCTGGCCTTCTTTTGCCCAAGAAGTAGCTATAAAAATTTAATGATAATAAAATTATATTAAATATTTTTTATCATATTAACATTGAATATTTTAAATATTTGAACTATAAATTACTTATACTAATATGCTCTAAAAATGTACTAGACAAAATTTATACACAATTAAGAATTATTATAAGCTTATAAAATATTCTCTTATAAGTAGCTGCAAATAAATGATAAAACAATACAAATAATGACTTGCATAAATACCACGGGAAGTCCTTAAAAATCCATTGCTACTTCCAAAATATCGCCAGTTTAAAAATGGATCAACAGCAAAATTTTTTATAAAAATTAATGTCAGATATTACCACTTTAGAAGAGAGCACTTTATTGAATTCAATACTTTTGGATCTGGAAAAAAATTAAGAATGCTAAATTAGAAAAAGTGGGGAACAACTTACTTATATATATATTGTTTCTGTAAATATGATATAACTCTATTTAAAGATGAATTATTAAAAATTCTGCATATTAACATACATTAACTTTAACTTATATTATAACTAGAAGACCCGGCCACGCGTTGCTGTGGCTTTCTTGTATTTCGTTCAATTATTAGATACTATAATTGGTATTGTTATCGTTTGCTATCGTGGTTTGATTTGTTGACATGAGGGTCCCTCTCAGCACGTCTACGTCGTACCTCACGCCTACAGGTATTGTTGAGGTTAGATTTTTTTGGTGGCATTTTACTGAAAATGATCATTGAAAAAATACAATACAATTAAAATAAAATCGAGATATAATAATAAATGACTTAAAAAAAAATTCACAATAAAATGTAAACGATTGTTTAAGGTACACGAACACGTTCGAATGCATTTATTATCTTTGTACACATTTTTGGATTGAATGTATCTAAAAACTAATGATTTCACATAAAAAAATTTCATCATTATTATTATTATTTTTATTTTTATAAGCTAAAATAAGGGTAAAAATGGCCAAAACTTGATAATGTTACAAAACATGATAACTCAAAATCAAATCAATATTTTTTAAATTTCTAAGTTTGTATTTGTTTGTACTAACATATTACAGGGAATGGATCTCTGGTAAATTTATATCTTTATTATTTTGTGCTAGTTGAAATGCTGTCGACACAAAATTCTTTCAAAATTTGCATGTAATTCCAAAGTTCATAGTCTTATTTATTAAAAAATATAGTTTTATTTTTTCTTAAAGCTCTAAATATTTTCTGAGCTTTGTTTTGAAGGTTAAAATTTGCTCGACAAAATTTTTTTTTACAACTTCCTCCTATTTGCAAAGGCTTTTTAATATGAAATGGCCTGGATTTAAAATATTTAGCCTTTTTGCAAGTGTTTTGATTAAATATATTCAAAACCTTTGAATTTCACATAAAAATATCAACTTTAACCATTTTTTATACAATTTATTCTTTAAAATATGGATAAACATTGCAAAAATGTGATATTGTTGCAAAATTTGATGATTCAAAAATAAATAAAACATGAATAGTTTTTTCCTTTGCAAGTATTTTTATGCTGGGAATATCTTTATGTAGGTAACATACTGTTTTCAAATTTATATCTTTATTATTTATACATTTTTGTATGCTTAAAGTTTGTCGACACAAACTTTTTTTTACAAATTTACCAAAATTCTTAGTTTAAAAACTGAAATAAAAATAATTTATGAATTTAGGTTAATTTCCATGTGCTATTCCTTTCATACATTTAAAGAAAACTTTTACATTAAGTTTCAAAGCATTTAGAACAAAAATATTAGTATTAATGGTGTTTTGAATGAATAAAAAATGCATAAGAATTCAAATAAGAATAATTAAAACCAACTTTTAAATGTAAATAAAAACAAATGTACATACATAAAAATATTATTGAGCTTTAAATGTTCCTTTATTAATATAAACACTTATTTATTTGTTTTGTTTTCATTAAATAACTTCCAACTTAAAAGTACCATTTATCAATTTTTCTTCGACAATATTCAAATCACTCAAATTTATAACTCAAATTCTTTGTTTTTCAAATAACAAAAGTTTTTTTTAAAAAAAATGTCTTTGATTTTCAACTTGCAACTATTATAATACCTTTTATAAAATTTTAATGTTATCATTATATCAAATAATTGCAGAGTTTACTTCATTTTCACACTTTTCAAAAAATCCTTAAAATTCATCATATTTCTTTAAAATTATATTGTCTATATTATATTATGTTGCAGATCACATTTCATTTTAGAGTTCTTAATCAAATAAAACACATGTTGACAAACTTTAAGCATAGAAAAGTTCAATGCTTTGATTCACATCTTTTCATTCCATATATTTTATTCCAGTTCAAATTCAAATTTAGAAAATGTGTTTTTTGCTCTTCACAAAAAATGTTTTATTATTTTATGATGAAAGAAATCACAAAACAAATGGAAAAGTTAATGAGCTTTAAATTCTCCTTTATTAATATAAACACTTATTTAAAGAAAACAAAACAACTAAATAACTTCCAACTTAAAAGTACCATTTATCAATTTTTCTTCGACAATATTTAAATCACTCAAATTTATAACTCAAATTCTTTGTTTTCCAAATAACAAAAGTTTTTAAAATAAAATATCCTTGATTTTCAAATTGCGACTACTATAATACCTTTTATAAAATTTTAATGTTATCATTAAATCAAATAATTGGAGAGTTTACTTCATTTTTACACTTTTCAAAAAATCCTTAAAATTCGTCATATTTCTTTAAAATTATATTGTCTATATTATATTATCTTGCAGATCACATTTCATTTGAGAATTCTTAATCAAATAAAACACATGTTGACAAACTTTAAGCATAGAAAAGTTCAATGTTTTAATTCACTATTCATTCCATATATTTATTCCAATTCAAATTCAAATTCAAACTTAGAAAATAAAAAGAATATTGATAATCAAATCAGGTAATACTTACATTTGATTTATTTCGCATAGAAATAATAAAAAATTTCATACAATATAATTTTCACAAAATTAAACAATAATGCACATAAAACAATAATATTCAGAAGATCGAGACACGGCGGCATCTAAAAATAGTCATTATATTGTTCGAAAAATGAAGCTACGAATTCCTCAAATTGCAGTATTACAACCCAAAAGAAATTGGCGGGAAATTGGCGAAAATTCAGGGTTGCAAGATTGGCGCCTTTCTCAATGCTAGATTTTAACCGATTTTGCATTTAAATACAAAAAAAATTTGAATAAAAACTATCCTATTTCTCAAGTTGGAACAAAACACACATTTAAAAAAAAAAAAAGTTAAAATCGGATGGTTAGTTTCGGAGTTCATCGCGGACAAACATCGTGACACGGGAATTATATATAATAGATTGAGTTATACTTAATTATTTAACTTACTACTTTTATAATGAAATAAAATAAATTTATATTTTCTGTATTAAAATAATGATTTTTCTACTTCAGTCAATATATTTTTTAATTATTATTTCTTGTTTTTATCTTAAATAAAACAGCAAATGTTACCTTCATCATAGACATTTGTGGGCACATGAACAGAACTACGATTGAACTTGACAGATGTATTGGCAAAGTTGCGATGAGGTCTTAGTTCTAGTTCCCTGACACTTTTGCGAGATGTTTAAAGTTGATAGCAATGATGGATTCAAGAATGACATCATTGCTATCAACTTTATCAGCAATTTTTTTTTTTTCCATCATCAATTTTTGAGTAATAATATTCGAACCAGAAAATAGATTGAAAAATAAGTCCTTTTACTTAAATTAAAATAAATAAATTGACCAATACTATCAGGGATAAATAATTAGAGCAAAGATAATATTTTATATTAAAAAGCTACTTAAATTAATACATCAAAATTGATTGATTTCAAAAATTTGTTAGTGCAGCTATTGTAAATTATCTATAAAAGTGTTCAACTTTTTTTGCATTTGAGATTATCTTTTTTTCATTAAATTGCTGCTAAATGAAGAAATGTTACTGATTCAATTAAAACTTTAATAATTTTTTAAATTATATTTTTTTAAATATCTTTTCCATCTCTAAAAATACTCAGAAGACATTAAATTTAAATCTCATTTTGAAAAAAATGTTATTGTAAACTGTCTTTATTTAAAAATATAAACTCTACAGCATGATATTCTTAAAGTCCTAAATTTTTTTACCTTTTAACATGGCAACTTTTCTCCCTCCAAAAAATGTTATTTATTATTATTTTCTTTCATTATGTTTATTATTGTTGTTTCTATTATTATGTCTTTTAGCACAATCATGTTATTTTCTATCTTCATTAAGATGTTTATTTAAGTGGTACAATCTATTTTGTATTATATCATTCCAGTTTCATTTGTAATTGTATTGTATTCATTTAATGCATGCAATGAATATAAGCACTGTGCGTTTTTCCTTTCAACTTTTCCACTAATAATTGAAAGTGAAGATTGGTTTGATTTAGTTTGTTGCTCTATGGTCACCTTGTGCACACTTTAGGCTAAACAGAACGGCACCTATGGTTTAAAGTGGATTCTGAACCACTACAAACATCCATGACATCGCCGGGACTCGAACCCGAAACTTTTGATACAGAGCACTAGCCCCTCGGCCAACAGGCTCCTTGAAAGTGAAGAAGGCTCTTTTATCCTCCATTGAAATGAAATTGAAGAATTTGAATTTTATGTCAATCAATCATAACCCTGAGTGCTGTAAATTATTCTCCTCCTGTCTGAATGGCATCATATGTAAGATTATTTTAACATATGGCACCATTTACTAAGGAGAAATTTTTTTTTCCTGTAGCCAGGACAACGAAATACAGGGTTATCAAATTTATGTATATCTTCACCAAATTACAATCAGCACCACCTATTGAGAGAAGGGGATTTACATTTCCTTCGAAAGTCCCACTTAACATAAAAATATTTTATATATACATATATTTATTATTATAACCCAAAGTATATAATAATTAAAGTACAAAATGTACTGATAAGCTGAAAACTGAAATATAAAATTAATGATATAGTACTTCATCTTTCAGCTAAAAAAGTGATAATTTTCAAAACCAAAAATTTTTAAAATATGCAAAGTCAAATTTTAATAGAAAATAATTACGTATTCATTATTTTATAACCTTAAAATATGATTTTTTTTAAAATTATTTTATCTATGTTTGTTAATTTTGAGTATGACACATGAAAAAAAATTATAAATTTATAAGAATTTGCACAAAAATTATTCAGATTAGTATAATTAAAGAATAGCTTACTATGCATAAATTATTAATTACACTTTGAACTCACTTTGGTACTTTTGTCATGTTGAGGGCCAGTTGCTGCATATTCAGCAGCTTCTCTTATTCTCTGTAAATAAAGTAAATCGGAATGTCTTAAAGATATAAAAAGAATGAATTTCACAAATTACGATTATAATTAATAAAAATTAATATACACATTATAAATCACATTTACAAAACAAGGATATAAAAATTATGCTATAACATAAAATAAAATCATATTTACAAAAGTATAATACAAATATTTTCAAATTTACTATAGGAGAGATATATATTAAAATGAAATAAAATAAAGTGAATTTCTCTCAACCATTATTGATTACGATTATAAAAGCCTGTTTGTGTTTGGATTATACTTTGCTTTGCACAGATAAGAAATAAGCATATAAAAAGTTGTGGAGTTAAGAGACAAAGCTTGCATGTATAGTCCGATCACAGATAGCAGAAAATGGTAATCATCCAGTTTAACATCAGAAATGGATGAACAGATTACAAATTAGGGTGCTAGTCAGATATACACAGTACAAAGCTGCTTTGAAAGTAAAAAGTACAATAGCTTGTATGAAATTTTTTCAATTAGCTTTTCTTTTAATATTGTGTCATCTAAAATTTTTATTAAAATTAAAAATTTTTTCCTAAAACTAAAATTCTTCCTAAATAACATTTCCGTCCCTATGACTCTACGATTTCTGAATCTGTCTGACTTGGCATTTGCCAATTTTCTATGGTATCGGTGGTCTGACTATACCATAATTTTAAACCAATAATCTACAGTGTAAATTTTGGCCTAGAAAAATAAAAGACTGTGTATAATTCTTAGAAGCATATAATTCATGTGTGATTTGTAACTGTTCTTTGACATATTTTATACAAATCAAATCTTATTTTATACTCACTAAAGTTGTATAAGGTAGTCCTGTGTCTCACAAAAGTTTTTGTATAGACATGCCAAGTATATCAATTAGTAGATATTATAAGCAAAAATTTTCAAAATTTGTTACTTTGAAACAATTTTGCTTGAACATGATTTTCACTATTGATATTTTGCTCTACCATTTAGAATAAATTGATTTTAAAAACAATAATACAAGATGAAAGAATTAATGCAACTCATGAGTTTTTGGATACAAACAATTAAGTTCCATAAAAATCTTTCAGCTGTTTCATAAATTATTTGTAGTACTAGACTGAACATTTCCATGAGCTTTAAAAAACCTTTTAATCAGTTTGGTTTAGGCAAATAATTTTTAACAAATTTTTGAGTTTATTTTCCTCCATTTTTCCGGCACTCCAGATATTAGTTGCAGTTTTAAGCGAACATTACAATTCTGAATTCTATTTTCCAATTCTGGTTGTATATATATTCTATAATGTTGAATTTTAATGACTTCTTTACTATTGCAACATAACTACAGTAGAACATTCAAGGTAATATGCTTAGGACTGTTATTCTGATACAACTCTGTAACCAAAATTTTAGATGAAATATTTTAAATTTTAGCTTAATACATCAATATATATTTGCTGACCAATAAAATCATCAAATAATTCAAGCTCATCTATGATGGCAAGCACTTTCAAGCCATAATATGCCCATCGCACGATTAAAATGAAATCAAATTCTTTTTTCAAATTTCTTTCGATTCACTCCAAACCATTAGCTCCAAATGTATTATATTTGCATTATTAACAAATATAATACTTTTAAAAATTTCATGTTTTTGATAAATGAAATTCAAAATTTCCAATTCTTTACACAAATGAAGCTATTATATTTAGCTGGTCAAATAATTCTTAAAAACAGTTTTTGAGTTTACACATATCTATAACATTCTTGCCATTTAGTTTTAAATTTTTTTATTCTCAAATTAGCATTAATTTTTTGAATGATGATTTGTTTCATTCTGCAAAACAATTTTAATTTCAACTTCTTAATAACTACCATGCTTTCTATAACATTTTATAATAGAAAAACGGTTGAATCACTTAAACAGTTTTGATTAATTTTTTAATAGTGCTAAAATTATTAATTTTCAAATTTCCAATCATGCATGCTTGTCTGATCTTGACATGGAGGTATTTTAATTATATAAGCAAATATTAAATAAAACAATTGAATCTTCTAGACAAGCAATTTTAATTAATATATAAAGCTGCATTTGAAAAAAATATTTCGTTATGATTGAATACTACTACAAAGCAAACAAATTTGATACAAGTTTTTGTCTTATGAAAAACCTTTTGTGAGATTATTTATGCTTAAAGGTATTCTTTTTTGGGCGAGATTTCCGTCTTTGGGACAGGTCGAACTGTATCTTCAAATCGGGGTATACACGGAATGCCTTGGTCGCGCAGCGACCAAACCTCCAACCTGGTAAATGGATTACGTAACGTGAGGTCTTGCCCTTTGCCAGTTATAAAAAATATAGAAAATTTAATAAGAAAAACAATATCAATTAAGTTACTAAAAGCAACAAATATAAAATTTAAAAAAGAAACAAAAAGGAATTTAATAAAAAAAACAAGAGAAATCAAAATTTAAAAACAAGAGGAAAAATTAAAAATCTTAGCAAAAACGAGCACAGACGGAGTAACTAAATAAAATCACGCGAGATGCGAGAGAGAGAAGATCCATTAAGAAACCAAAACCATCGTTTCAGTCCACCAGAGCGAAGGCGAAAATAACCTTCGATCTTGTAAAGCGGCGCCGAGGGGCAAAGCAACCATCGGTTGTCTGGGAAGAAACTAAAAGTGAGCCCATTATTTATTAATATTAAGTACGTATCGTGGGCGTTTGCGACTGCTGGGTAGACAACTGTATCTTCCACAGATAACGCCAACAGCGATAGGCGGCGATTGCTCTCTACCCTAATGCGAACCAAGTGTTGCTTATACTAAAGAATACAACAGGCGATTCACTTTGCATAACTTTGGGTGTCTCTAGGCGAGTGGCAATTTTCTAACCTACAGAATAAAATATAGTTAGATAGGGATACATAAATTTAAACTGTTTTAAGAAAGTATACTTAAACGACTTGCACTTACTTTTTAAATATTGAGACACAACTGGCGATTTACTTTGCATAATTTCAGGTGTCAATTTTCTAACCTAATAAATACAAATTTTTGTTAGGTAAGGATATATTAATTTAGCCTGATTTTGGAAGTGAGATAATATTGAAATAAAAATTGAGTAATTCAGAAAAATTGAGACTACAAAACAGAAAACCTAAAATATATCTTGAATCGAAGGAGTATAAGCGGATGCGAAGCAACAAGGACTATAATCCCCTAAACACTATATGGAAACAGTTCATTTTCCCTATTGATACGTCACTAAAAAGGATGCGAGATTTATTTTCCGCTCAGGAAGGAAATTGGCGCGAACAAAAACAGGGATTAATAGTATCCCCTGAGTGCCGAGAGAAGTGCAGCTAATAAATATCAAAATGTTTAAGAGATTGGAGAAATAAAGTCAGATTTTTTTTGCAATCAAGAATTTTAGATAAAAAAGCTTTGAATGTGATATTATTTTCATCGATATTCAAGACCTAAAATATATTATTACTTACTATAAATTTATCACAATAACAAGTTGTTGCCGACTTCAAATTGTAAATATGTTATAAACAGAAACAATTTTATCACACTATAATGTTTTACTTTTTATAGTAGTAAGTTTAAAAATAATAAATAAAACCAAGAAGAAATTTTTTTATTAAAAAACTTATAAAAATAAATTATTAAGTTCTAGTAGGACTGTAAACTACTATCAAGAAATAATTGCAACACATGAAAAATCTGGATTTTTATAAAGTATGCTATCATCTTTCGTAATCTTATATTGGCAACAGTTTCAGATATGATACAATTGTGTTAGTAAACATTAGTTTCTATAATTATAGTATTTTGATTTTCATTATTTACAACTGGAAATATAAAAAATAATGATTATGGTTATGAAAATGGATTACTATTGTTGAAACCCTGTATTCATTAACAAGAGTGAAATGA
>BPLQ01007401.1:0-158335 GCA_021605075.1 Caerostris darwini
TATGTTTGACGCATGAGATGTTAAATTTTCTAATATTTCATTATGGATTACATACAATACACCAGATAAATATAAAAAAATTTATATTTTTATACTTCTTATTTTCTATCCCTTTGTGGAGCAAAGCATTATAAAATATTATAAAAATATTCATTTCAGATATTGTAGTATTAAATGTAAAGACCATAAAGGATTTAAATAAACAAAAAAAAAAGTAATTAGCTTGAAATGATTGACAATTGTCAAAAGTATTAAAAATAAAGTCAAACACACTGCGAGGACAGAAATGACTATGGAATAAGGACAGAAGAAAAAAAAAGCTTCTAACACAGAATATAAGAAGATGAAATACTAAATTAAAAAAATTTCCTTTACTTATATATCTTTGTTACATACATTTTGATGAAATTTATTGTACTGTAAATTGAATCTCTGTCTAAAAGTATGGCATTTTAAAAGGAATTTTCAATTCTTCTAAAATATTAACTAAATTTATATAAAATTATAACAAAAATTATTATTATAGAAAAATTAAATAAATCATAAATGTTTCTTAGTATTTAACTTATAATTTTAAACTAATGCATTTTAATTTCGTAGAGAATATGTTTACTCAAATATATCGATACATAATTCCACGTTTATAACTTTATTTTTATTATATAAATTTCGTAGTAAGATAAAATTTCAATCAATTTATATGTGATTAAACATTTAAAAATTGCCTGCAATAATCTTATTTTTTTTTCATTAATTTTTCAATAATCTTATTTTTTTCATTGACTTAGATGTGTTATATATAAAATTACTGAGACCTTTTTTTTTTAAATTCATTTCTTAAAATTTTCATTTTAACAGTGATTTTCTAGATCTTCTGAGATTTTCTTTATGCGGTAAGTCCCCTTTTTAATCGTCTGTGATAAATATTTGTCATCGGGTGAAGCAAGTCCACCCATGAGGTATTGGGGAGGGAAAAATGGTAGGGGATAAAATACGAAAACGACGTAGGAAGAATATTTTTAGTATGGTATATTTGTACTTTGCATCTACATATAGGAAGAGCATTTTGCAAACTTTGTAATTATGAAAAAAATTCTTGTTAAAAAGGATACTGTTCCTGATAGTTAAGTTTAAATACAAAAGAGATGATTTTGTTTAAGTATACATCACAATGATACTTACTTTTGCTATAAAAGATAGCATTATGAATCACTATATTGAAGAGTTAAACAATATTATATTTAAAAATTTATTTAAACTCATAAGAATTTAAAAAAATCATCTGTTATAATAAGTATTGTAATTAAAATTTATAAAGATGCATTTTAGGAAGCTTTTAGTGTAATTTCTTTATTTTTGATTTTGATAAAACTGTAAGGCTATAAAAAAGGATAAAATAGAGACTCTTTTTTTTATCTTTAGCTTAAGTGGAAGAATTGTTACGGCGATTTTTATACTGCGGATCATACGAATTTCGTGAAGCATAAAAACTTAACATGATTGAGTTTTCAAAACGTGTTTAAGTTCAATTATATATTTTTTATTTGTCTTACATATATAAGCAACTTATGGTCTAAATGTCTTAATTAATTAATAATCTGAAATGCTCAAGTAAAATTAATGCTTTGATTTGAATTAAAATGATCCCATTCTCAAAAATTTAAAAAAATTTGTATCTTAAAAAATTATTTAATTTTTGTCATGGCAACTGTTATAACACACTGAATTATACATACTGTTATAACACACTTATTTTATTGAAAATTGTTCAAAAGTGAAATGGTGGGCTAACATGAATTTATTTTATGAACTGTAACCAAAAAATTTTATTATCGGTAGCCTTAATTAATAAATATAAAACCTTAAAACCAAGTTATTTAAAAGACAAATTTCTTAGAATACCCCATGGTTATGCCTGTCATAAAATTATCTTAAAAACTTCTTATTAAATAAAAACAAATGTATTAGATTTCAAAGCAAATATGAAATAAAAATATTTTTTTTACCAGCAATAAGTTTTGATATATTAGCATAAGAATACAATAATCCTAATCGTGAATCTATTGATTAAAAGGGACCTTCAAATTTGTCAAATGTATTGGATCAAATTTCTCAGAATATTGGTGTTGTTTAAGTGCAGATATATTTAACATATTTTTTATAAAGTTGATAAAATACGTTGAAAGAAGGACTGATGAAATATTTTCATATATTTATCTTCCTTCGTCATTTCGCCACTTAATCCTCTTTTTTTATTTACGTTATAAAATTGAGGGAACCAAAGGTGTAAATGTCTTGTACATTTGAAACTAATTTTCTGTGAAATTGTCAGGGAGACATTTGACATAAAAATTAAATCCGATTTTATTTTGTTAAATAATATTAGTATATTTGTGTTTTTTGACCAACCAAACTATCAAAGCTTATATTCTTCTTCTTCAATGGCTCAACAGCCCCATGGTGGGCCAAAGCCCTTTACTTAGTGTCAGATTTCACACATGAGATGTATCTTTAAGCAATAGCGTTGTGAGCTCTAGCCCAAAGGTCTGCAGTCGTAAGAGACCGGGTACTACGTTTAAAGTGCATTCCGAACCACTACAAGCAGGGACTCGAACCGAAACCTCTGCCATCAAGCGCCAGAGGATAGTCACTCGGCCATTAGGCCCCCAAGCTTATCTATCTATTTTAAACGCCATCATCCAATACTGAATACAACTTGGAGCTAATAATAAAATAATTATTATCATTTTATAGTTTTTTCTAAAAGAGCCATTTAAAAACATAGTTTATAAAACTACACTCAAGAGCCAAAACATTATGACCACCTGCCAATAACGAGTTGGCCCACCTTTGGCGCGCAGCATAGCTTCAACCCGCCCCTGGCATGGATTAATACCACCACTTAATACCAGGTAAATACCACTTATACCTGATCACGTGCCATCCACGTCATCCAGGCGAGTTCATTGCAAAATGTAGGAGTGGTCATAATGTTTTGGCTCTTGAGTGTACATAGCACATTAAAACAAAAGAAGAGTGATTTGTATGTTTTTTTGCGATCAGTTTAAAATATTGTTCATAAGAATAAAACAGGTAAAATTGCAAATTAATGCTGGCAATAAGCAAATAAATTTCTGTACATTTTATTCCTAACAGTCTTAAGTTTAAGTAGCAGTATTCTAATTAGTAATTATTCTGTTAATTGGGATTCTTCATTCCAGCCGAACTCCTCTTAAGCATGAAATGCAAAGGAAGGAGACATATTTTAATGAATCACGCAATGGCATTTGATAATCCGTGCTTCATTAAAAGTTGCGCTAGAGGAAATAAAATATTAAAGATGTTTTTACTTAATTCTAGTAAGAAAATTAAGTATAAAAATGCGTATTCCAATGTAAAATCACAATGGAATATATTTAAATTAATTTATTTTTCCCCAGTAGGAAAGCCGCAATTTGCAATGAAATATTGATTTTTTTCTTACTTCTGTTTCCCCAAATATTCAGTATGCAATCTTTCAATTATTCATGTATGTCTCAGTATCCAATTATTTATATTAGCAATTCACCAAAGAAGAAACTAATTTCTTTTCTTCTAAAGTTTTCTGAAGACCTGATGGCCAAATGATTAGCGCTATGGCTTTTGGTACCACAGGCTTCAGATTCAAATCCTGGCGGTGGCGTGGATGTTTGGAATCCACATTAAACTGTAGGTCCCGGCCTGTTTAGCCCTCGTATGTGCAAGATGACCGTAGAATAACGAAGCAAACCTCACTGAACTTCATTTACAAAATTCAATATATATAAAACTAAACCGAAATCTCAAGATTTCTAACATTCAAAATTATAACTATATTAAAACTATCAAATTTTCTTATTAAAAAAAAATCAATTTTTAAAATGAAAGGAATTTAATCAAATCTTTGCAGTTAACTTTGGTTGGTCTCTCTACGGTATTTTGTGCACACTTTAAGCTTACAGTTTAACGTGGATTCCGAACCACAAAAAACATATATGGGACCGTCAGGACTCGAATCCGAAGCCTGTGATACCAAAGGCTAGAGTGTTAGTCAATTGACCATCATGCCGTTTCTTTATTTAAGAGAAAGCCTTGCAAGTATACAAAACCAAGAATACTTCAACAAGGCGGCAAATTCTATCTATTTTTGTTATGATATGAAACATAAGTGACTAACAATATAATTTTTTCTTACGACTTCACGTTTTCTTTATTTATTTCAAAACGTTAAAAAGAAAGATCTTCCGCCTTATATTCGGAGTTATTTATGTGGATGGGGATTGCAGATGATGTAGTTGTGTGTAACTTTTCTAAAGCAAATTGACTAATGATGATAGAAATAATACAAAGTGAACAAAATGAATATGAATAATATTTTTAAGAATTTTAATGTTTAAAAATAATCACTTAACTGAACGTTGTTAAACTGCAATTGGTGAATAAAGCTTATCGTGAACATTTTTGTTACTATATTATTTAAATTAATTCTTGCAAGAATAAAAATTAAATGTAAATACTTTTTGATAGCTGCACAAGTTATAGATATATTTAGATAGTAATAGAAAAGGTTAACAACTTTCAATTGGAATTGAAATTTATAGATATTTATTATATGCTTCCTCCCACAAGCCGAGTTAACGTTTCTGCTTTTTCCTTGGTTGATATATTTTTTTTCGTAATTTCTATAGGTTTTGTTGCTACGCCAAGAAAACAATAAGAAGTTATAATAATAGAAAGTTATAAAAATTAGATAATTAATAAACAATAAAGAGGTTTGTAATTAAATTATGCTGTTGTGAATCATCCTCAGTGTTCTGCAGCTCATGATGGACGTTCCAGAGTAGCCTATTCATGGATGGAGGTAAAGGGACAGATTGCGTTTATGATGGAGCGCTCTAGGTGGAAGTTTGACGTGACTCCGAGTCACCGCAGAAGGAGGCCAGCAATTAGGAGGCCTTCCGGGAGAACTTTTAGGGGAATTACATACATATATCGTATATAATGAACCCAGAAAACTCCCACTTGTCTGATTAACGAGGCAAGATGTTGAACTTCCTAAACGCCATCGAGTCTCATCGTTATTGAAACAGTGTCTACAACAATGACGGCATTGGATTGAACCAAATGATCCCCAGCTGCACACGTTACCACGGAACCCTGAGTTAGGAAAATAAATTAAAAATATGGAAACCAAAAATTTAGTTTGAACTAAATCGTATCATGTTTAAATAAAAGAACTGCATATTTTATATTTTTCTTCTGCATATTGTATATTTTTGTCCAAGTAATAGGTATTTTTATTTAAAGGAGGTGGATGTGAGTCACAGAACTATTAGTGAAGTAATTTATTTATTTATTTGCATTATTATTATTTGTATTTTCCAATTTTCCTTATTCATTCAGAAGTACGTTATTAATCATATAAATAAAACTTTTAGAAAATAGCTTTGGTAGATAAAATTTATGAAAAACTCCTGCGATGAGGAAACTCACCAATAAATCAGAAACCGGCAGTAACAACCTTTTTGTAATCCGAGAATTATCACTGGATCGTGAATATCCCCATAATTCCGTTTTGTATGGGGAGCCTTGGGAACCTTAAACGGGGATATTTAATTCATTGGTTTAAATCGGGGCCAGCGAGATAAGTCAAGTCTTCTATTGGGCCGTGTGACGTCACTCGTCAATTCATTTCACCCGACTAGAAGTTGCTTGCTGCTTGCTTTGTAGCGTGGTGTGTCTGCGTTAAAAAACGTGCGTTAAACAACGTCTTTAATTTAATTATTGTAAAAATTTTGTGTTTATACTTGTATTTTGAACTTTTAATTGCTCAATAATGTTGTCTTAATATTATTTCAGTTTTTAATTGTGTTGCAAAAAATTTTTTTGAGTGTAAAAGTTAAGCCTCGCGTATTGTTTACATCAGCATAGCGTCAACGGTTTACTGAAGCGTGGTTCTTAATAGAGCAAGAAAAATCTGTTTTTATTTATAACATAAATCTTTATAATAGACAAGTTCCATGGAAAAGTATTTCATTTAAAATACACATTTGACTGTGACTTCCGTGGCATGATAAAACAACATAGGTGAAGATAATTTTTGGAACAACAATTTGGTGAAGGTAAGAATTGTTTTATTATTAATGTTGTAATTTGGCTTTATATTTATCTGAAATAATTATCTAACTTTTTAAAAATATATTAATCATATATCATATTTAAATAAAAATATTGAACTACTTAAAAAAATAATATTTGTTTGAAAATCTTACTTGATGAAATATTCATGAATCCTAGTATTTCATATAAATCTGATCATATCATTAGTATGGCAGAAAATTCTATTTATAAAGCTACCACTTTTCAAGCTTTTATGATAGCATCAATGTTTTTTAAACATAAAGATATAATTGCATTAATGCCAATGTAAATCCAAACTGCTGATATATGGTATTCAAATTCTCAAAGAGTTTTGAAAAGAATTAATTTACTTTGTTTTGTGTTTAATTTTAGATAACAATTAAATCAATAGCAATATATTTACTAAATGGTGACTTTAAATGCTGCATTCAAAATCCAGTTCAGCCAGGGAAAAAAATATTTTTTTGTTTGACATGATGCACTTAATAAAATCGATTAGAAATAATTCAATAAAAAAAAAAAAAGTTCCAAATTCTTCATTTCTGCAATCTAACTGATTTTTCAGAAGTTTATTTGGCAAGTATTCAATCCTTAAAAATATTTATGAATCTGAGAACGTATGAGTTGTAAAAATTGCACCTAAATTATTAAAAAAAAAAGTTTTTTTATCTATCTTCATTTGAGAAACAAAATGTTTTATTTGATTTAAATCTATTTCATGAAACAAAAACTAACTACTGTAAAAAGTCAACTAAAATAAACGATTATAATACAGCATTATAATTTTCAATAATATTACAATTTTATATATTTATTGCTAAAAATATAAAATAGTAATATTATTGAAAATAGTTAATATTAAACATCTTCAATAAATTTTAATGTACCAATAGAGAATATTATTGATAAAAATATGTTGTTTTTAATTATTATGCTTTTTAAATCAGATAAATTCTCTCAACAATCTAGCATTCTATATTTTATAAGAAACATTGAATACATGTGGATGTTGAGACAAATATAAGCAAAAAAGCAATTTTCATTTGCATAGGATGATTTGAACAAAGGCAAGTTTATAAAAAAAATTAATTGCAAGTTATGTTGCGAGTCAGTAGTTTCAAAAAAAATCTTGAATATCCACAAAATTTATCGTTGATATTATTCAAACTTACATAATAGTTTAAAAAATTATTAGCCATAAATATTAAAGTATATATTTGTGTATAAATCAAAAATATTTATTAGAACAATTAGTTTTTGAAAAGTTGGATATATCTTTTATTCCGTAAACTCAATGCATTTTATACAACTAAAGCAGAAATTTTACCTAAACATCTTTTAACTGTTTTAGTTAATATTTTTATTAATAATTATATGAAGGTAAAATAATGATAAAATTAGGATCCCAAATAAAAGAAAATTATCAACTTTAACATCTGAATAATATAATGAAAAATATTTTTTAGCTAGTTTGAAAATGTGTTAATGTGATGTACATGTGATATATAATTGTATGTATTTACATGTGATACAATGTGATATACAATTGTATATATTTACATGTGTTATATAATTGTATGCATTTACACGTGATATATAATTGTTTGTAATTACGTGTGATATATAATTGTATGTATTTACGTGTGATATATAATTGTATGTATTTATGTGTGATATTATGTTTATGATTATATATATTTTGATTGAGAATTAGATTATTAACTATTTTATATTTAGTATTATAATTTTTTAGAGTAACTATTTAGTATTTATCTAAGTACTGTATAAGATTAATATAAAGGGATAATGGCCAGATGATTTAGCTTAGTGGTTGATTAGAAATATTCTGGCTTTCATTAAGCTGTAATTTTTTGGATATCCCAAAATTTTTCACTAAACTTTTCATTCCAAAAAATGTAAATGTAAATATAAAAAGTATTTTTGTATCATGAATGACTTTCTTATTGTTTTGGAATGAATAATTTACTTAAATAATTTTCAATCCTAAAATTTTTTTAATTTGAATGTTTCCTCCATTAAATTAATTTTTCTATTTTAATTTTTGTATAATTTCTCTTGACGAATTTCAATCTACAAATAAAAATTTTGAAAATATTTTCTTTAGTATATATATGCAAACTATAAGGATTATTTGTTCATAATTTTTGTAAATAAACTATTTAATTAAAAGAATTTCTGCCACTACAGAAAATGTTTTGGGAAATGTTTGTGACTGAAATAAGATAATATCCCCAAGTTAAATATTTTTTTTATCTACTTTAAAAAAAAAAAAAACTATATATAAATAAAACAATTCAAAGCAGGTTTATAATATGGTTTTATTCGTTAAAATATATATTTAATATTAAATGTTGTTTCTAAAATTACAAACGTTCGTCTTCACCCTTAAAGAAGCTGACCGACAGCTGTGACGTCACAAAATCAATGCTCAGGCTCTGAAAAGCGCGATGAATGAACAATCTCGCTGGCCCCGTTTAAATCGTCAAATGCGGTGATAGACTCTCAGCCTTGAGAGATTCAGAGAAAGGGGGTGGGGGGAAGCGAAAAGCCGTTTTAAAGATCTCTGTGCCTAATTTCTATTGAATGAACAGACTCATTTCGACTCCCCTCCTCCCCTGCAATTCATAGGAAAACATTATCGATAGAGTTTTCCTCGTCATCTGTTGGAGAATAGTGAATTGAACCCCAAATTCCGATTATCTCTGGACGATTGAAATATTATCAAAGCAGGGAAAGTTTCACATAATACTTCCCTAACACCTAAAATATTGAAAGCCTCTTAATTTAATTTGTTATTTACAAATGTCGTCGAATTCATGCGCATATATATTTTATTAAAACATCAGCAGTATATCATAGTTCATCGCATTCATTTGATGTCTTTTTAAACAATAAGTAACTAAAGTGCTAAAAATAAGCACAATTTAACAGCAAATAAATACATTGGTTTGATACAGACAATGCGCATACTACCTGTATTACAAAGTAATTAAATTCTATTTCTAAATTCCTGCCATGCACTAGATTAATTTGCCGAATTTCTAAAATGTAGTATCGCAGCAGGTGACATTTTTTTATCCGAAAATTTTAATTACAATGATTTGATAGTTTTTCTAAGTAATATGCTCCAGGTATTTTTTTTATATCATTGACAAAAGTAAATATAAATATTCTTCTTCTTCATTGGCGTAACAGCCACATGGTTGAGATTTTGTGACAGGAGATGTTTTTTCTTTTTAAGGGTACGGCTATGAACCCTACGCCCAATACTTTACAGTCACATTAGACCAGTGTCTACTGTTTAAAATGGATTACGAACCACTACAAAACTCCGTGGCACCGCCGGGACTAGAACCCGAAACCTGTGGTACCGAGCGCCAGCGAGCTAGTCACTCGGTCATCAAATACCATTATAATAAGTACTAATGGATTCAGAAGCACGTGTGAAATAAATTCAATGACTTTTTATTGAACTCATTTATAAAAGAAATCTTTTATAGCTTTAATGGTGTAGTAATTGCACATGTTTATAAGACAATTATATACATATAATATAAGTACATGGCACCGAGTGCCAAATGAAAGTATTTAATCTATTACAACTATTAAATCTATCTAGGAATTTAGTAATCATTTTTTAAAATTTTATATTAGCGTATTTAATAAAAAATATGAAAAAGGAGATGATTATTTCATAAATATAATATCATTTATCTTTAACATGCAAAAATTCAAAAGTTAATCTTAACATCGCATTTCCAAGAATGGCATCTAAAGGATAATCATCATCCATCCACGGTTACATTTTGCCCCCTATCCCCTTCATTTTTACAAAAAACACCATTAACCTAGATGAGCAACTACAATCAAGAGTCAAAACATTATGACCACCCCTACACTTTGCAATGAACTTGCCTGGATGACGTGAAAGGCACGTGATCAGGTGGAAGTGGTATTTAACTGGTTTTAAGTGGTGGTATTAATCCATGCCAGGGCGGGTTGAAGCTGGGCCAACTCGTTATTGACAGGTGGTCATAATGTTTTGGCTCTTGAGCGTATAGTATATGCATGGTAAAATTTTAACGATTTTATTAAATCGTTTTCTAAAGATATTTATTGGAATTTGGAAGTTTCAGATATTTTTTAGAACGAAGTTTTGCAATCGAGATTACGTTTAGTTACTTTTTGAATAATGTATTTCTTATTTAACAATATAAAATTATCAAGCTTAAAGAAGTTTTTAATTTTTTACTGGAGTGTTTATATTTCTTATTGTTTAGAATTATTATATGTACCATATTTTGATCTTTCGTTCAACTCTAACGGGAAGTAAAAATATAAATAAATATTCTAACAAATAATTTTGAAAACCCCCAAAAAAAGGAATAAAAGGAAAAATATAAAATGTAACTTATACTTCAGATTAGCACTTTCTTATAGATTGCTTTGCTATGTGATTTCGTGATGAAATTATCAGAATATTTTTCGAACACAAATTGCATCCACCCTCTTTTTTTTATTTTCTGGAACGACATCCGAGGTAAAAAGAAATAAAACTATCTTAAAAACGGGGATTTCCTTTTTTTTTCCAGAATAAGAGTTCTCTTCCCGTGTTCTTGATTGCGACAAGGATCTCACTCCAAATCTTTTCCTGGAATCTCATCGTTATCCATATGCCAGTAAGAAAGTCTATGATACTTCTAAGAATTTCGACATTGCTCTTACTAAAAGGCAATGTGATCAGTTTTTTGACAAACCCTCGAAAGTTAAACCTGTGGCGCCAAGGGATGGTTTCGAAAAACAGAATAAGAAAAAGAAAGTTCTAAAATGTCTGAAAAAAGACCCTGTTCAAATTTCTGTGGAATATTAATGTGATACTATATCGAACCTACCAAGGATAATCAAAAGCCCTGTTGTCCTCCGTTTCTTCCCTTAATCCTAACGATACTCAGGAATTCAATAAAACACTACTCCACCATCCAACGAAGAGGCCATCACTGTCAATAGAGAAGGGATCACTTATTGGGAAGAGATTACTGTTACATGCACGCATTTCATTTAATAGTTGCAAACGAAGACAGGCTTTGAAATCTTTTCGAAGTAGACATGATAGGAAAAAAGAAGGGAAAAGGAATGTCTCGCTTCTTTTATTAAAACAGAAGCGTCTTTGGAAATGCTGGAAAAGAAACTTTTCTTTTTGAACTTGGCATGCTGATTTCTTTGACATGTTGCTTAAAATGTTTGCCTGCCTTGCAAATATAAAATTTTTATATGGCATATTATTATTACTTTTCATTTTTAAATACGCATTAAACAAAATGGAGATTATTAAATTTATTTGTTGTTGGAATCTCATTTATATAACTATTTACCGATTATTGAAATTATTTCTGCATCACGAATGCGTTTTTAATTTATAGAAATATTTATTTAGTATTTAGAGAAAAATTGCATAAAAAGAATGGACGTACCCATCTATCATACATTTTGAGCAAATTGTTTTTTTAAGCATGCACATGTAAAGGTAATGAATAATAAATGTAAATCCACATTAAAGCGTAATTTGTTGGTATCTCTCATGGACAGAAGGAAGATAGAAACAGCTTTTTTTTATAGAACACCTGTAGGTAGAAGTATGACTTCGGCTCCATGTCGCTGAAGGAGGAGGATAGTGCCTTCCGGGAGGACTTTTAGGGGAACTAGCCCACAGTTGCGCATCATATGGGAGCAAATCTGGAAACTTCCATCAGGTCGTCCAACTAAAGAGGCAAGATGCTCAAATTAGCAAATGTCATTGAGGTGCCTCGTTTTTTAAACAATGTTTACCAAGATAGCCTCTGGATTGAACCTTCGTCCTAATGCTCACGCACGTTGCCACTAAGCCACAAGTCAGGTCACGGTTTAATATAACATGTGAATTAATTTGCTTACTTATTTTGCTTGCTTTATCACCATAGGCTATTTACAAATGATTTCTAATTTTGTAATGTATCCTAATTGGTATAATATAGAACAATGCATAGCCTCATACACATTTTATTTGAATTATTATGAAAAACTGGTTCGTCAATTTTTATTAATTGCTTTCTATTTTATTATTATTATTATTATTTAATTTTATTTATAATTTTGTGTTCCTCATTTCAAAGATTTCCGTCATCATCTTCTAATAGTTGCATAGTTCAACTGGTAACATTTTGCATGTTTCAAACGGTTCCTTTTGTGCTTAAAGGAATATAGAAAAAAAAATCGTAACCACTTTTCTGCAAAACAATTATAAAGCTGCGAATGAAGCCCCAGTTTCTAAACATTTCAGCTTTTTGTTTTATGTGTTCACATTAGAAAGTAGGCTAAATTTAAAAACGTGTGTATTTTAAAGGGTTTTTTTTTGTTATTTATTTAATTTACATTTTTTTAATGTGTTTTATTGCGCAGTTAATCAAAAGTCCTAAGGTTTCTCGGATTAATTTAGATATAAAGCCCGAGTCTTTCAGTCCACCAATTACGTATTTGTATGAATAAATCTTTTCAGCCTCAACAGCTATTTTTTAAATCGCGATTCTTTATTGTTATACATGATGTTCGGATTTCAGATAACATCACGGATCCCTAGACGGATCCCAAGCAAATAAAACTCCACCACAAATTTTGGCGGAAAATAGTCCTTACTTTGGGCCCCTTAACTCTTGAAATGATTCATGAATAACGTTAATCTTAAGAAATTTTCCGGAGAATTTGGTTTTTGATTGAATTATTTTGTAGCATGATTTTGGACATTTTTCATGTTTTAGGTTGGGATTTTAAATATTTGTATTAACAATGGTTATAAGTACTCATAGTGCATTGATCACTTCCTTCTTTTTGAAGGAAGTGATCTTCTTTCTACTTTCTTTTTTTTTCACTTTTGGCATTTTCCGGTGCCAGTTGAGCTGTATAGTGTTTCTTATTGTATTTGGAATATTTCTTTCTTTATTTATACCTAGAATTTTCAAACTTTGATATATTCTTTTGGCTATTGTATGTGATAACATTTCTTGTAGAATTTGGAATACTTCATTCTTCATTTACTATTACATTTATCTCACTTTTGAATATTCTTTTAGATATTCTTGAACAACTCCTTCTTCATGAAATTCTTGATCGATTCAACAATGAATGTATTATATATATTCATGTGGCTATTGAATTTGACCATTCTTGTGGTATTCCAATCAATTGCTTCATATATCTCTTGCATTATTAAACATTGGCATATTCCTGAAATTATTCATCCGTTCTGGAATGTTCATACATGATAAGTTGAAATCTGCCGAGCAGATTTCAGCATTTTTTTTGTATCTTTTATTTTGCTCAAATAATTTAATTGAAAAATTCAGATACCATGATTATAGAAAATAATTTCTTTATCTGTTTAGTGTTATCTAAGACCAATCATATTAGGAAAGACATGGTTTCCCCATCTGCTCCACTCCAGATTCAAATGAAATATTTGTGTGGGTGTCTCTCTTTTTTCCCTAATACTTAACGCTTTCTCTCCTTTTTGAAAGCTTGGAAACGGGGTATGGAGACTAATTCTTTTTTTCTTTTTCTATTCGCTGACAGTTTAAGAACTTCTTTTTACTTTGAAGTTATATCAATGAACAAAAGATTTTGAAATAAAAGATGCAGTACACAGAAATCTTAAAATTCCTATCTTCTCATCAAACATTTAATTCTGAAGGGGTTTATCCAATTATGTATTTAGGCGTTTATTTCTCAGAGAATTTTCAATTATCAGATAATTTTTTTATATTAATTTCAGGTCTCTTTTAATGCAAGCATCTCACTTATTTATCGTATTTTTATATCATGGTTCAACTGTTCTATTAAATCTTCAGAAGTACAAATAATTGGAAATTGGCAAAATTTGAGAAAAAAAAATTGTTATTTTAAATTAAATTTATAAATCAGATTAGGGTGTAAAAGATTTTTTAATCAGGTGGAGCTTTGTGTTTTTTTATTGAAGGTGCTGATGGGAGAGGAGAAAATCATTGCACCAGAAGATGTGAAATTCTAATCAATGGAAAGCTTAGATATGGTACTCACATTTTTTCATGAAAATAATTACATTTTATTTGATTCAATTTCTCTTATGAAATTAATTTATCCCTCAATTTATTTAATTTTATGCGTACTTTTTTTCATTATTATTTACATCTATAGGGGAGAAAAAAAGCGAATTTTACAGTGTCGTGTTTTACAGGAATTGATTTCTAAAGTATAAAATACATATCTTCATTTATTAAATATATATGAATTGTGACACAAAAAAAATTCATGAATTTAAATTTCTATTAGAACCAATATTATTTCTTTTTCTTTTTACTCGCCTTGCCTGAAAATTTGAAATTCTTTCATCTAATAGCATTAAGAATTTCTGTTAAGACTCTCAAAATTGAACTGTTGTTCGAATTCAATATGTGATAATCAATAAACGAATTCAACAATTATGCAAACTTTTATAATTTACTAAAAAATATGTTTTAACAATTATGTCTAATTTCAGACAATCGTGCATAGTCAATAACTATTGTTTTTGTGGGACTTTGTAAATATTACTAATACTTTTCTCACAACGCTTTTTATATTCATACATTTTAAAAATACTCGGAATTCTATAGGGTGGATTTGTTGCATCTAGTTTTGCATTGTTAAAAAATTGGATTAACATTAGAAAATAAAAAAGGATATTTTGAAATTTAGTATAAAAATAAATAGAGTGGTACATAAAAAAACCTTCATGTAATTGATGAAATTGCTTGAATTATAATTCATTGATGCAATTATTAATTATGTCCTACGTATATCATATTTCTTATGCATGTCAGACTTGAGATCAGTCGCGATTGAATGGCAGATATGCAACTGATTGAACTTTACCCAAGGTAAACCTATATACAGCTACATTTTGCTATTGCAATTTGAAATGAGCATTCCCGAATGGCCTCTTCAATTTCTCATGAATGACACAAACTGCTGTCTACTGGTTTAACTTGTCATTCCCGATATATTAGTGGCAATTTTTGTATCGGCTTCACATATCACTTAACGAGCCAAGTTCCTACAAATCAGAAATTCCACGTGGAACTTTACCAGGGTCTACTCTGCATATTATAAATGCATTTATTTATTATGTTTTTTTTTTTTTTAAAAGTATAACTAATGACCGGGACGTTGGAATGACCTAATTGATAAGGAAAGGCGTTTTTGAAATGAGTTTTGATTCGAATCTACAGAAAGTTACCAAAATTACGTCTGGCATGCAATATATACATATATTGTTGGTATTCCAGATATGAAAATAATGAGAAAAATATATAAGTGTACGAATTGAGCAACATCAATTTCAGTGATTATGTATTATTGTAACATGTGTTTCATTGAATTATTTTTTAGTTTAAAATAAGAAACAATTTTACTTGTATTTATGCTTCATTTCATGTTTTTACTACTGTGACCAAAAAGTAAGACCAATTATTTTTTTTCAAAAACTCTTTATTTATTCTTCCAAACTTATTTCAACGCCTTCAGAGTAATCCCCTTCAGACACAATGCACTTATGCCAACTTTTTTCCAATCCTCAATGCATGCTAAAAAGTCATCGGCAGGGATGGCTTTCAAACCGGGTCTTTCAAGTGGTCTTTTGAGTTTAGGGAATAGCCAGAAGTCACACGGTATGAATATGGTGGTTATGGAGCGATATTGGTTTCATTTTTGGCGAAAAAGTCACGAAGAATCAATGCAATGTGAGGTGGCGCATTCAGTGTTTTTGGTACCAATCGAGAGTGACGAGTCTGAGCTAAAAATAGAATTGACCGATCCTTTTGAAATTCCAACATAATTAGCAAGATCTGTAATTATAAATGGATGGTTTGCAAGCACCAAATCTTTAATTTTTTGGACGTGAGCTCCGACGGTTGAGGTTGATGGTCGACCAGAGGGCTCTTCGTCTTCAACGCGTTCTCTGCCTTCTTTGAATTGTTTATACCACTTATAAATATTTTTTCCGATATAAGAAGGCTCACTGAATGCCTTCTGTAGCATTCTATACGTTTCTGCAAACAAAATTTAATGCAAGTTCTTTGCGCAATGAATTCAGACATTTCAAAAATCGCCGGAATCAGTTTTAGCGTCTCACAAAGCTAAGCGTAACTAGAACACTAATGAATATTTTGACGTAAAATTTCACATAGATGTCAAGGACAGTGCCAGAAACCTAAAATAGAAAAAAAAATTCAAATACCATAAGCTCCTGGAATTTTAAATGGAAAAGAATTGAATTGAAAAGAAGAATCATATATATTAAATCTTATGGTTGAAAGCACATTTAGGCAACGAAGAAAATTAAAGAGCAGACTTCCTGTCCAAAGAAGCCAAATACCAGAAACTCAATCTCAATCACCATTATTCTTCAAAAACATGCTTGAAACAATAGGACTGGACTCTCTGATATACTAGATGCAAAACTATAAAGTTTTATTCAAAAGTCACACAGAAATTTTTACCCTCCAATTCACATATTTCATAATTGATCATAAATTTTTCCCTACCTATCTGCAGAAATTTCAAATAAAAGATACATAGAAGGGTATCTGGGATGAAGAAGGTACCCCACACCACTATACATTTAAAAACTAGCAATAGAGCACTTTGATATCTAGACACAGTAAACAAAATTATTTAATAATAAAAAAAATTTCCAATAGACTATTTGACTAACAATACTTACTGCATATCAACATATCTCATATATCAACATATTATTGCATTATCCAATTGTAATAATTCAATTTCATGCCATATTCTAGACTTACAATCGTAATAGTTAGTACCAAAATCTACACCCCACCTGCAATTTATTTGCTTTCTCACAAATTAGCAACTGTATATCGTATAAAGTTTTTCAGCTATTGCAGCAACTACCTGCATCCACAAACATGCTATTGTATTCATTTAATAACTTGAATATTATATTCGTACCAACACAAAGTGGTCATGATAACTGAAACCCCACGGTTAATTATGTATGGAATGAGATGGCGACTGATAGAGGCTTAGAACTCCTCACACTTAGTATCTATTCATGATATCTATTTACTGAAGATATTAAGAATACCGATCAACACTGTCCTAATCAAGCATTATGCCCTGCCTTTGGCTATCACGGTACTATGTCATAATGTAATTCCCGTCGGTGTGCTTTAGAACACAATCAGTTCATTCGAGTGGGGTAGTGACATGCTGTGACGTCCAAGGCTTGATAAATAACGCATAAACTTTATTGCTAATGCTTTCCGAATACCATGATTGGTTTGAACTTGTTTAGAGCAGTCATATATACGATTTTTTCTTCCAAACTGATTAATATTCTATAATTTCAAAAATGTGTAATTGAAAGAATTACTTATTCTAATTTTAAATAATTCGCTCAAATTTATATTTTATTTAGCTTGTTTAAGATATAAGAAAATATAGAAATTAAAATGATCAAATAAATAAATAATTTTTATAATAATAATAATAAATGATTTTTCTTCAAATTATCTTGTACAAAATTTTCAAAACTTATAATTTATAATGGTTTTTATGAAATTATATTACAAGTTATTCATCACACTGATTAAATTATATTACAAGTTATTCAATGCGACTGATCTGTCCTTGAATGAGAGTAATTGGTAAAGAAGTATAAAATAATTTTTTATGAATAATTAATATACACTAAAACCAATTTCTCGATTTAAATGAACTAAAGGTAAGAAACGCATACGCAAATTTCTTGTTTTATAAATCTAGAAGTAAAATGAGGAAGGAAAATGGGGTAACACATGTTCAATGGTACGAAAAAATTTAAATTCCTTTCAATGATTCGGTACTTAAATGAATTGATTGACAAAGTATTTTCTTTAATAGCAATATCTTAACTAGGAAAAAACCCTGCAGAAAATTATAAACGAAATTGGAATACACAAAAAAGAGAAACCACGACATAACTGTTGCCAAAAGCATAAAAGTCAATTGAACAAATCCGAGCTCTCTTATGTCTGAATGTAATTGTGGTTTCATATGTAATTATTGTTTACATTCCTAGAAGACTCATTAACCAATGTCTGTTATTTGATATTGCAACATATATTAGTAGCAACAAAATGGCATTAAATCCTTATCTGTTGTCGTGCTATGTAGCTAGCAAACTATTTGGCAACTTGTCAGTAATAGTCTTCTTAAATGGAGAAATTGTTTACTTACTATTTGCATATTGCATATAGTAATATTTGCATAAATATATTTATTAGGTTTTACCTTATTACTTATAAGTGTTATAAAAAGGATACAATTGTACTGTTTTCCATCTATTTTGTTATTGATATAAAATTAATTAGTTCATTACTTAATTTACTTCTAGATAAAATCTTTAAGCGGTATCCATGGCTTTTATCTTATTAGTGAGGCTTTACTGAGCTAGAAGATACTAAGCTGCCCTACTTTTCACACTTTTCTTCCATTCATTTAAATGGGCAGTAGCGAACGTTGTGAATCTCTCTCTCTCTCTCTTCTTCGAATGCAGGACAGAACTTTTTATACACGCTTGGGAATCATTCAGTGAAGAAGACAAAAAAATCCTGTATATCCGCTAATTACCATACTTTGGGGTAGTTCCGAAATAAAGGTAAAAAAAAAAAAAAAAAAAAAAAAAAAAAAGAGAACCCTTCCCCTTCTCTTTTTCTAATTTGTTTGTGATCAGGGGATTACAGACTTTGAATTCCATTCTACGTTGCTAGGTTATTTCAATATTCCCAACAAGAAGGGAGGAGAGAATAAAGAGTCCCTTCTCAGTTTTGAACGGTAGTATTTTTCGTAGCCATGTTACGCATTTAATTTTCTTATTTTTAATCAAAAGTCACTTCAATGCGTAGTATACAACTGCAGTCTTTCTTCACTGGCTAAGTTTATTTTTTATTTCCATTATAAACATAATACAAAAAATTAAAAAAAATATTTATATATATATATATATATATATATATATATATATAAAAATATACAGTTCGGCAAAGGAGGAAAAAGAAGAAAATATTATCGTCCAGATAGCTTAGATCCAGCATGCCGGATGTTTGAAAGATGCAGGTGATTTTTAAGAAAAAAAGCACTGAAATTTGATATAACAGAAAATAATTAATTAAAGTTTGAAGCTTAAAGAAACGTTTGGACTGTCGATAGGAGAAATACATATATAGGCCAGAAAGCCATTTTGATGAGTTCGAGAAGTAAATGCGAATTCTTCGAATGCCATTTCTGATGAATTTGTTCAAAATTGTGGGCAAAATTAAGGTTCAGCATAGATATAAAGTGTGCCGTGCGTAACTAAGGTCCTTATCGTTGTGATCCCATATCAAAGTGCCCAGCATTCAAACATTTTTTGTCTAATATTTCACTTAAATTAATACAATTATCTAATTACTAGCATATTAATTTTATTCATTGTAGTGCTGTAGATTTTTAAAATCTTTAATAAATTATTTTAGTTATTTATATTAGGAAGATGTATTTTAGCATTTTTTAATACCGGGTGATTTTAGGGGACGAAGTCCATAGAGATTAATATTATATAATACACTGAAGTGACAAAAGTTATGGGATAGCAATATGCAAATTTGCAGATGGCAGTAGCATCGCGTAGAACAGGTATAAACGCGCAGTGCTTTCGCAGAGCTTTCATTTCTGTTTAAGTTATTCATGTGAAGAGGTTTTGACGTGATGATGACCGCACGACGGGAATTAACAGACTTTGAAAGCGGAATGTTAGTTGGAGCTAGACGCATGGTCATGCCATTTCGGAAATCGTTAGGCAATTCAACATTCCCAGATCCACTGTGTCAAGAGTGTGCCGAGAGTATGAAATTTCAGGCATAACATCCCACCATGGACAGCGCAGTGGTCGACCGCCTGCACTTAACGACCGAGACCGCCGACGTTTGCAAAGAGTCGTAAATTCTAACAGACAAGCAACACTGCGTCAAATAACCGCAGAAATCAATATGGGACGTACAAGGGACTTGTCTGTTAGCACTGTGTGGGAGAAATTTGCCTTTCTCGGGCTATTCCAGCAGAAGACCGACTCGAGTGACTTTACTGACAGAACGACATCGCTTGCAGCGACTCTCGTGGGCACGTGAGCATATCGGTTGGTCCCTAGATGAATGGAAAACCGTGGCCTGGTCCGATGAGTCACGATTTCAGTTGGTAAGAGCTGATGGTAGGGTTCGAGTGTGGCGCAGACCCCACGAAGCCATGGACCCAAACTGTCAGCAAGGCACTGTTCAAGCTGGTGGTGGCTCCGTAATGGTGTGGGCTGTTTTTTCATGGCATGGACTTGGTCCTCTGGTGTGACTGGACCGAACATTGACTGGAAATGCTTATGTTCAGCTACTTGGAGATCACTTGCTGCCATTCATGGACTTCATGTACCCAAACAACGATGGGATTTTTATGGATGACAATGCGCCATGTCACCGGGCCACAACTGTTCGCGATTGGTTTGAAGAACATTCTGGACAATTCCAACGAATGATCTGGCCACCTAGATCGCCCGACATGAATCCCATCGAGCATTTATGGGACATCATCGAGAGGTCTGTTCGTGCCCAAAATCCTGCACCATCAACGCTTTCACAATTATGGACGTCTATCGAGACAGCATGGCTCAATATTCCTGCAGAAGACTTCCAACGACTTGTTGAGTCCATGCCACGTCGAGTTGCTGCATTTCGCCGGGCGAAAGGAGGGCCGACACGATATTAAGAGGTATCCCATGACTTTTGTCACTTCAGTGTATATTGCAACCAATCGGGTGACGAAGCTTGTATTGTTAAATGCCTGAAATAAAAGTAAAAAAAAATATCTATAATAAAAGTATATAACCGAATAAAAAGAATTATTCCAGCCTGCATTCAGTTCTCATTCCGGAAAAAATAAAGAAACAATAAGAAATTCGAGTATGTTTCAAATTTAGTTTTTTTTCTCCCTGAGCGATTGAAGAGTGTATGACAGAGTGATTCAGATAGAAGAGATACAAATCTTCACTATAGGAATGCCTTATTTCCAATTTCGGTGGTTTTTTCCTTATTTTCAATTTTTATCTCTATGGTGGTTATATTTACTTTTATATACTTCGTCAATGGTGCAACAGCCCCATGGTGCGCCAAGGCTGTCTGACTACTGGCGGATTTCGAGACAAGATATGTTTTCTTTTTGCTGGGTAGGTTTGTCAGTTCTACGCAATACAGTCATGTTTGACCGGTATCTACGCTTTAAAGTAATTCCTAACTACTACAAACATCCATGACACCACCCGCCAGAGCGCTAGTCACTCGGCCATCAGGCCCACTTTCAGCATTACCAAATGAAAAAAAAAATGTGCCTATTGAATAAAAATGGATTTTTTTTCAAAAACCAATTTAATACTCTCTAATTTCTTAAATTAATTATTTTATTAATTTTTAACAAGCATTTAAAAATAATCATTGCGTGAATAATATAACGTAAACAATCTTTTTGATACAAATGACATAGTAACAGGTCTTTTTTCTAACAACGATTAAAAAGTTCCTGTTCCACAAAAAATATCACTTCTGAAAAATTTCAATAAATTGGAAAATTGGATGGAAATACCACACAATGCAATTCTAATAAGATTTCAACAAAGATGTGGAATTTAGTGCTCTTTAAATTAAAATAAAAATTTGGAAACAAGTTCATCTGTTTTGGGGCAAAAAAAAAAAAAAAAAAAAACAAAAAAAAAAAAAAAAAAACAAACAAACAAGAAACACCCTTTATTATTCATTAATCTAGAAACAGAACTCTGTCTAACGAAGAGACGAGCAATGATGGTATTTTTGAAACTATTTTCTATCTGGTTACTAACAAAAAGCTTTAAATATCGAAATGGCGGGTTTTTTAAATGTTTTAAATGAATACATTTATATCTACGATTTTAGCATGAAATTTATGCCTATCTATATAAATTTAAATTATAATAATTTTTAAACAGTAAAAATATTTATAAAACATCTAGTGGCTAATCTACGATATTGAATTTCTAAGAAGAAAACTTAATATAAATAATCCATTGATAAATGGAAATTGGGCTTGAGGACATTTTAATATTTTAATAATCATTGATTAGTAAGCGTAATTTCAATAGGAAAAAAAAACGAATTTAAAATGCAAAATATCATATAAAACCATGGAATTAAAAGGAAATGATTGAACTATAGAAAACAAAATGGTATTCTAACATCGGAGTGTCAGCATAATTCATTTTTTTATCATTTAAAAATTAACACTTAAAACTATTTACTTTTATTGCATATGTAAATTTTTTGACGTTAATAATTTTAAGACAATAAAAATTATTTACATAAAACAAACATTATAAAAATATAAAATAAACAGTATTCAAAAAACTAACCACTGGAAATTTTATTAAAAGGGAGTTTAAAAATGAAATCATTAAAAAAAAAAATTATATATTTGGATGAATTTTTGATAAGTTACCTTTACATCAGAAAGTAAGCAGTAAAAACAACTACACATATTAGAAATTTATATTTGTATGGCTATAAAACAATGCTGTACAATAGTTCTCTAATGTCACTCCTCTAACACACACGATATAATACACACATATAATATATATATGTAGGTCTAGAAATCAATAAAGGCAAGTATATAGCGTACAAATGTGACAGTTCTGTGTTCTATTTTTTATTCAAAATGCAGAAGAGCGCCTGAAAAAAAAAAAAAGGGGGAAAGGGAAAAACGGAATGAAATGCAGGGCATCTGGAATCTTTTTCTAGTCAACACTGGATTTCATAAATTTTCTATTTCGAAGGCATTCTCAAAGTGGACTACAGAAAGAGTGGCTAAAGTGGTTTTCTTCAAACCATAAAAAGTAAATTGAATGGAACTGAAACGGAAATATAAGAAATCGACTGAAGAAGTGTTCACTTTTAAGATATATGTAAGCAACGCCGTTTACCAGATACTGATAAGAACTTTAGTGGAAGATGAAATTTGAATATTATATTTTCAAATTGTGAATTGAAATAATATTTTAGATAGATTAACTATTTTTATAAAAAGTTATGAAAATTTTTTAAAAATACTCAACGCAGAGTTTAAAAAAATGTATTACAATTATTGCCTGTTTTATAAACTACCACTTGGGTACAAACTTAAATTTTATGAAGAAAACATTTTATAAACACATGAAAAATTTGAAAATATTCGCACATCGAAGAATTAATTCAATAAAGTTGATGTAATAATGTAATAACTGATGTCGAATGTGATTTATTTTTCAGGATCACACCAGAATGCATCTATCTGTCTAGTAAATGACGTGGACAATGAAAAACTACACAGTGATCTTCAACTGTACGAAAAAAAAATGTTTTACAATTTAATATGTACATGGTCAATCAGTAACTTATAGCTTTATTTCAAAGATTACAACATCTAATTTGACATTTCTTTCAGCAAAATTATAGTCTTATTATTAAACTAAACGCAAATATTTTGTTTATTATTGTTAAGGGTTAGCAATTTGTTTTGCTGTAATATTTTGATGACAACACAAAACTTAAACCAAATAACAATTCATTAAATAACTATGAATGTATTTTTAAATAACTTGATAAATTAGATTAATATAATAAAAGAATGAACGTGAACGATTGCAAGCCCAGAGATGTATTTATTTTTTTTTTGTTGGTCAATGCATTGAATTATAGAAGACTTGTAATACCTTAGTTTGTTTCGTCGCCCTACAGTCATTTTGTGCACACTTTAGGTTAATTAGACAGAGACCTACAGTTTAACATGGATTCCGAACTACTAACAAACATCCATATCACCATCAGGATTCGAACTTGAAGCATGTGGTACCAAAGTCTAAAGCTCCAGCCATTGGCTATCAGACCGCTATAATATCTTGAGAATGCCAGTGGAAATATATTCGTACACCCTTAATACGATACACGCATCAGAAAACGTGGCCACTTCTTCGTTGTGATAACAATTATCATTAACAGTGAACGAAATTCTTATATTCACTTGAGACAAAAGCATCAGTTATTTAATGTTGTATATTTAAACTAATAATGGTATAAAATTAATTATATCAAAATTACATTATGGTTGTAGCATATTATATTGTGTTCCAATGTATAGCTTGATAGTTGATAGGAAATTAGGACAAGATATTTTGTATCTTGCATAATGAATATATATATATATATTTTTGTCACCATATAATTTTGCACCAAATTTCAGACTTTTAACATCATATCATAGACATTAATGACAAAACTTAACTTCAGTATAAATATTAGGTATACCACTACACATAAACGAATTATTTTTAGCTGAATTTGTATGGGTCTTTACATTTCTTATATAAAATTGAAAGTATTGGTATTGAAAGTTAGTAAAGTTATTGCTTTGAAATGTAAGTTCAATAACTTTTTTTATTCAAAACGTAAATAAAAATTTCCCATTTCTTATGAAGTACTTTTAATAAGCATTCAGTCAGATTACAGACATGTTAGAAATCCTAGATTGAAAATAAGGAATAAAAACGAAATATATTTTAAAATAAGGAATACAAGGAAAATTGCATATAAATAGGAACCCGCATGTCATCTTGTTCATTTACGTGTTTTCCTTTCATTTCTTTTTGTACATGTTGGCCGAAAGGAAAATATCGTCTTTCACGATAATTTTTTTAAATATTCATACAATAATAAAAATACCATAACCATAACTATAAATAAAAACCATAAATATAAACATAAATAAGAATTCGCAATACTACTGTCAATATTCATTTTATCATATTTTTTTCAATTTTCACAAGTCAATTGTTACGCTTTGAATGCAGACCTTACTTATGTAAAAAAAAATTACAAGGAGCAATTTTTGCATATTTTATTGATAACTTTTTTAAGCACAAAAATATACTATAATAATCAATCGAAACAGTATTAAGAATAAGATATTTGCAGGTATTATCAATAGGGAACAAGTAGATATTTGCAATAGTAAACAATAGTGATGCATTTTCTATTATGCCCAATGCATTCCTATCATGTTGCTTAAGTAGAAATCTAGGAAAAAATAATCATTTAGTAACAAAACTTATTCTAATAAATGGAGTTGATAAAAATAAAATTAAATTAAAAAAACAGCATTAAAAATAAATAATTATGATAATTTTTATGTTTAATGCTTTTTCAGAAAGCAAGATACGTATGAGAAAATCACCATTTCAATCAAATAGGCTTTTACGCAAACAAATGATTTATGGCATGAGTCAAATATTTTTTAATCTATAATCGATTTCAGATTATAAACTTGCCAAAATATATTTTTGAAAACATTCATCCATCTATAAACCAGCCAATACTAAATTATGTTTGAATTTCATTTTTTTTTCTTTAAATACATAGGAAACTTTAAATAGCAACGAAACATACTAAATGATGAAAAAAAAAACCCCAGTAAAGTAAGAAATTTCATTAATAATAATAATAAAAAAATTTTATGACATATAAAATTTATTGCTTAGAAAATGTTGTAGTGGATACAGTTATTGTTTCGTTCTCTAAGCAAGAAAGATTCAAAATGAAGTAGCATAAGCTTAACACAACGCTAGCTCTTTACAGAACTTATCGATCGGCAACAGTTTATGCAACAGTTTGTGCCCTGTTGCATCTCGGTCTCTCTCTCTTTCTCTCGCCTGTTGCACTCCATCTTCACACAAATACGATTTTTTCTTTTCTGCTAGGTAAAAGATTGGTAAGGAAAGAAAAATACAGTTGCAGCAAAATGCTTTCACAGCTTTTGCTATCTACGCCTTTGCCTATAGCTTTTTTCTTGTATGTATTTCTCCTTTTCTTAGTTTTTGCTTAATATAGAACGTCTTAAATGTGAAACTCATAATTTTAAATTGATGGATTTCAAGCGATTGAGTGCTGTATTTTGTATAAATGCAGTTTTTTCCGTTCAATTCAATAGGATTTCATTCTTAAATGAATTCACACATGCAATATGTGTACACATGTACTTACACGATAACCTCGTGACCACAAAACAGTGCAAATTTTGAAAAGGGGTTTATAACTATTCTGTAATTAAAAAGAAATACAATAGTTGTTTAAATGCATAAGTACGTTTAGAAACTATTTTGTTTCAGATAAGCTTGATTTTTTTTTTCAAAATACAGAAGATTGGTAAAGGAAAGAAAATTCTTATTATTTATAATTTTAGAAAATGTATCTTTTAGTATTCTTTCTTTCTAATAAAAGTCTTTATGATTATACTTAACTTTATTTTGCTGCAGGGTAAATAATTTAATTGAATTTTTCAAGTTATTCCATTGGAGTAATGTATTTCCTCTGCAATCATCCATAAGGCTAATATATATTTTATATCAGACTGTACATAAAGTCTGTATAAATCTAAATGAAAATTTTTAAAATCAAATAAAGAATAATTATCAAACAAAACTTAGATAAGATTCAAAACAAATCTGAAGCAAGTTATTATACATAAACACACAGTGCCGATTGGATTTACTAAATATTTAGAAATTAATCAGTATGTCTTTTAATATGGTAATGTTTTGTATAAAGGATTGCAGGTTTTCTCCCATGCGAAATGAAAATAAGAGACAACCACTCCTAAATGTCCTCCTGGATGGTTCTGCCAACTCTTATCACAGTCGATGGGCTGTTTGTGGTGTACACGAGTTTACCGATGTTAAAAAAACAAATACGTTCTATGCACCCCAAAATCATAAGAATTTCGCTTTTATTCCATATTTCTAGTTCCATTTCCTTTAGCTACATTGAACACATTTCATTGAGTGTGCAAATCCATTGCTATATATCTCCTCTTCTCTTTCCCGTTGGTACCACAGGCTTCAGGTTCGAATCCTGGCTGTGGCATGGATGTGTGTGAGTGGTTCGGAATCCACATTAAACTGCAAGTCCAGGTTCTAATTAGCGACAAACCAAATCTCTTCTCTTTCTTGTTTTGTCGGGACCACTTATTGTGATTTTTTTAGAAAGATCAATTTTCATTAAATTTCAAGGTACATTAAAAATTTTCAAAAAATTACACTACTGGCCATTTAAATTGTTACACCAAGAAGCCGACATGCTACACACGTGGCATTTAAACGACAGGAAGAAGGTGCTGTGATATGCAAATAATTAGCTTTTCAGCGCAGTCAGACAAAGCAGGCGCTGGTAGCGAGCCCTACAATGTGTTGAAATGCGGAAAGTGTTCAGCTAGTTTCTCACACACAAATTGCATTTGAACGTTGTTGCCTGGTGAAAAGTTGTTGCGATGCCTCGTGTGAGAAACAGAAACGCGTGCCAGCATGTTTCTGACTTTAATAAAGGTCGAATTGTAGCGTACCGGAATTTCGGTTTATCATGTCGCAGTATTGCTGCTCGCGTCGGTCGAGATCCAATGATGATTAGCAGAATAGGGAATCGATGGGCTCAGTATGGTAATACGGAACGCCGTGTTCCAATGTTCCGTATCACTAGCAGCCGAGAAGACAGGCATGCTACCAGCATTGCCTTAATTGATCGTGTAACCACGTCATCACGAGCCCTGAGTCAAGAATTGGGATCGTTAGCAAGACAACAAGTGTCTGCGCGAACAGTTCGATGACTTTTGCAGCAGCGTGGATCTGAGACCGTGGCTACGGCTACCCTTGACGCTGCATCACAGACAGGAGCGTCTTCAATGGTGTGATCAACGACGAACCTGGGCGCACGAATGACGAGACGTCATTTTTTTAGATGAATCCAGGTTCTCTTTACAGCATCAAGATGGTCGCATCCGTGTTTGGCGGCATCATGGTGAGTGCACATTGGCAGCAGCGTGCATTCGTCATCGTCATACTGGCCCATCACCTGATGGTATGGGATGTTATTGGATCCATGCCTCGGTCACCTCTTGTTCGCACCTGATTCGCATATTTCCCGAGAAGAAAAAATTATGAAATAAATATCATATCAAAAGAATACATTGTTCATTATTTTAATATTCATTTAGGCGCTAAAAATTTACAAAAAAATTCTGGAAATTAATTTACGTTAGATTTAAAAGTTCTGCATAACTTTAATGACGTGTCCATAGATAAAAATGTTGTAAACATTTAATTCTTTTTCAAAAATTCTACTTCACTTTCAAATGGATAAAAAAATCTTCAAAAATTAAAAAATGCATGTAGTAAAAAGTAAAATTTACTACATTTACAAAGCTTCAAAATGTGTAGTCATTGAGCTCATAGATTTTTTAATAATATAATCTTTTTTTAAATCCTTGACTTAATGGAAATTTCAATAATTAAACCTTATAATATGTATACTATTGTATCCAAAAAGTAAGACCAATTATTTTTTCTAAAACTCTTTATTTATTCTTCAAATTTACTTCAAAGTAATCCCCTCTCGGCACAATGCATGTGTGCCAACTTTTTTTCCCAATCCTCAAAGTATACTAAAAAGTCATCGGCAGGTATGGCCCTCAAAGCATGTGGCAACTCACGTTGAATCTTCTCAATCGACTCAAAATGGTGTTCCCGGCTTGGTATTTTGAGTTTCGCCAGGTGCTCAGAAGTCGCTCGGTGCTAAATCAGGTGAATACAGTGGTTGTGGAAGGATATGGGCTTCATTTTTGGCACAAATATCACGAATAATCAATGCAATGTGAGCTGGCGCATTCAGTGTTTTGGGTACGATTCGAGATTTGATGCGTTTGAGGCCTAAAATGGAATTGACTTTCTTTTTTAAAACTCCAACATCATCAGCAAGGTCTCTAATTGTAAATAGACGGTTTGCAAGCACCAAATCTTTAATATTTTGGACGTCAGGAAGTCTCTTCGTCTTTAACGCGTTCTCTGCGTTCTTCTTCTCTTTGAACAGTTTATACCACTTGTAAGCATTTCTTTCCGATATAGAAATGCTCACCGAATGCCTTCTGCAACATTCTATAACGTTTCTTCAAATAAAATTGAATGTAAGTTCTTTGCTCAATTAATTCAAACATTTAAAAAATCGCCGGCATCAGTTTTAGACTCACAAAGCCAAGCGTGACTCAAACACTAATGAATACACAAATGTCACACAAAGATTTCACATAGATGTCAAGGAGAGTTCCAGCAACCTAAAAAAGAAAAATAAATTGAAATTCCATAAGCCCCGGGAATTTTAAATTGAAAATTACTCTTACTTTTTGGACACAGTAGTAATATGTCGGTATAATATTCACATCTAGCATAATAATTTCCATAACCGTTAAACTTTATTTTAAAAACTTTTAATAGCTTTATTTTAATTAAGGAATTTGATAACAATAAATTAAAAAAATCAAGAACTCGATTATTTAAGCTTTAGTTGCGTAGTAATATTTTTAAAAAAATTATTAATATTATAAAATTGAATTTTTATGAAAAAAAAATTTTAGAGTAACTAATGGTAAATAAATCTACAGTTAATACATTTTTCAAATAAGTCTATAAGTCTTTACAAGTTTCGTTAAGTTCAAAGAGATATTTGCAACTGCCCTCAACTCTGCGGTACTGCCCGCTAACTCATATATTAGCAGTGTGCACATGAGTGTTTTTTTTTAATACACATACATAGTGTAAAGTGATACGTTAATAATATGTTTAATTAATCGAACACTTTAATTAAGGCCTACAGAAATCATTAAAATTTTATATAAATTTGTCATGAAGATAGTAATTCATTTATATTCAACTTATTGTATACTTTTTTTTAACATTTACAGCTAAGTTCTAATTCTTATGAAAATCAATTTGCTTTCAGTTATTTTAATTATTAAACTATAATAATTTCTAATTTTTTTCTAGGTGCTCTGTATGCATTTATGGTGAATCGAAAAAAATATTATTCATAAATCAAATAAATAAAGATTTTAATTTGAAGATTACTGGGTGAATAATAAAGATCTCAAAATTACAAAATTGTTTCTTAAAAAGCAAAAAAAAAAAAAAAAAAAAAAAAAAAAAAAAAAAAAAAAATCTTGAACTTAAATTCGTTTCTTCGAAGTAGATTTGTGAGCATGTATAAATATCTCAGTTATGACAAACGCAACCATTTTAAAAAATACCATTGAATGATAAAGTAGAAAATATTTAATATTAATATTAATAATAATTAATAAAATTAAAAAAATATTAATAAAACTTATCAATAAAATAAAATTATTTATTAATTTTAATAGACGAATAGTATATTACACATCAAAGACTATTCTCATTTAAATGTTCAGGATTTATAGTACAAGTAGAATAATTACGACCCTTTCTTTCATATTTTCTTCTTTTTTTCACTTCATCTTTTCGTCGATGAATTCATTTGGTTTTAAAATATTTGTTCTATAAAAATAATTGATTGGCACATCTTGTATATCTATCTGCGTCTCTTGCTACTAAAAAATGTCGACTTATCTAACAAGCATTTGTATCTAACATTTTTTCCGACGTACTTTTTAAAATTTATTCATACATAGAATACAAGTTATGCAATTTTAATTTAAGGACAATTGATGAAATATTTTAAAAGGGTCAAAAATATTAGGATCATAATTATTTATGAGAAAATATGATTAAAATTAAATTAAAGTGGTGTAGTGTAAAGGTGGACAACCAGATTATAAATGGGAGCGATCGGGTTGAGATACTTGAGGCACATGTTTGAGAATTCACAATTTTATTTACACACGAACATAAAACACACACAATCAAATACAACCAATATTTAACACATTTAAAATAAAAGACAGATAATTATAGCTTCGGGGAAGGACTCCATTTCTAAGATGAAAAAAAAATGATACTCGACTAGGCACAGGGTCGCGCGATATATACTTTCTCTCCGGGTGAGAGTCTGTAGATAGACAGATCATTTCTTCTGAACGCCACTGGGGCGCTCCTGCCAGTATATAGGGTGAAGCATGGTTGCAAATGTAGAGTTTATAGTATATCAACTGGTCATCTCTAATTCATAATTTCATTTAACTTCATTTTTTCAAAACGCATCGTACTAAAAATCTAATTATTTTAATTTTTGTACAAAAATATCTCCTTCGATTCTTCATTTGATTTTGATTTTGATCATTTGATGATTTTAATAAACTTTTTAGTTCTTTGTCATACATAATTTGAACCAATTCTTCATTTTAAAGAAAAAAATTAATTAAAATGAACTTATTCTTTCAAAATAAAAATTTAAAAAAGCACGTTTGTAATAGTAATAGCAACACACCATTTAAGTAATCTGAAATCTTTTCATAATTTTTCTCAGTTATGTGGCCCGAAATATTTGTTGAATCATGCAGTGTTTATTTTTTAAATTAATATGAGGAAATATTCTACATAAATGTGAAAATTTTAATATTGAAAAAAAAATACAAACAAATAATTTTCAAAATTTAATAGCAAATATATAATATAATAAAAATATATTAATTGAAAATAAAACATTTAACGAAAATCTTTGGTTAAATATTTGAAATTTAACGTATAATGTGTTTAAGCTATTCGCAGCGATTCTGTACGTTGTTTATAGATCAACTGTGAATACAATTTCGATATCGAGGATTTAATTGTACAGTAAAGAAATTTAGAGGAATATGTTTTTCAAAATAAAAAAAAATGAAATTAACTGGCAAACAGCTTACTTTAAGTTCGTACATTTTGATTCTGGGGCGAATTACTCAAATTCAACTTTAAAAGTAAATTTTTGCTTCTTTTGCAATGCCTGATCTAATTCCTGATATAATAATTTATTTGCCTAGTTGCCTCTTAAAACAATATAAATTAAGAAATTAAATACACAACTTCAGCAATATCACAAATGAAGTTGTTCACAAAATATGAAATAGTAATTTTAAAACTTTTCAAACTACATTTATGTTTTCTACTTTTTATTTGTATTTGTTTAATATTACTACTTTTTATTTGTTTTGAATAATATAAATTCAGAAATTAAATGTACAACTTCAGCAACATCACAAATGAAGATGGTCACAAAATATAAAAATTTTGGATTTAGAACTTTTCAAACTATATTTAAAATGTGTTTGCATGTTTTCTACTTTTTATTTGTATTTGATTAATATTACTACTTTTTATTTTTGTGTAATATTAATTCAGTAATTAAATTTACTTGAGCAATACCACAAATTAAGGTGTCCGCAAAATATGAAATTGTGGATTTAAACTTTTCAAACTACATTTAGTTACTACAAATTACATTTCCATTACATTAGCTTCCTTTTTGTCTACCTTTTATTTATATTTGTTTACAAGGGTAAATTTTGCTGATTGGAGCGCCATCTCTGTGCCAGGAATGAATTTTTCACCTTACCCTCGTACTTTGATATTACTTTTATTTTTATTCGTGGACAGGTAATTCGATAAAATATTTTAGACATAATGGGAGCGACACAGGACCATACTTTGAATGGGAACTACAATTTAAATGGGAGCTAAACTTAACTCAAAGAAGAGACCGAGCACACTGGGGCTCTATAATGTTCAGATTTTGTTAATTTCAGCCTTGTAAAAATTCGGCTCGAGGATTAAAGAGAATTCGTCATTTTCTAGAAACAAAAATTACGTCACGTGTTTTCACATGAACTCCAAATTCCGTTCCAAAGATTTAACTAAACAGCTTATTGTTTAGAAAATGAAGACTTTTCCAAGAACTCAATAAACCATTACCGGCTCGACTTAATTCTTTAATTACCCAACATTTAATCCTATTTTACAAAAGAGTTCTTTTTTCGACCATTTGTTTGAAATGAGAAATTAATTGCTTTCCATTCCACCCAGCATGCGCAGTGACAGCGCCGCCAACAATGTTAATTATCTTACTTTTTCTATAGAAAACATTCCAGTTTTGGACTGCATTTTTACAAACGCAAAAATGGTTAAAACTTGACAAATTTCCTTCCAAAGTCCACTCTGAAGCCAAACGAATTATTGTGGTATCCTGGCTTAAAATAGTTTCGACAGTAAATCAGAATATGCATTTGCTGTAATTTCAGATGAGAATAAAGAATTTAATTGAAGAAGTGATTTTAGAAAACGTTTTCAAAAGGAATTAAAAGCAGTTACTTTAGTTTCATCATATAAATACGTTAAAACATTTGTTTTGTTTCTGGAAATGTTTTCGGAGTTCAATTTTAATTTACACTTTCTTAGTATTCTTAATATATAGATAATAACTTTCGTAATATATATACGCACTTTTGTTGTTGTGTTGTTGTTTCTTATCCCCCTTAGTAGATATCTAGACCAAGCCCACGAATTCATGGTTGAAAGGAAAGGGGGCGGCTTCTTGTTGTGATGGAACACCCGTAGGCAGTAGTCTGAGTTAGTGTCGGCCTGATGGCCAATTGGCTAGCGCTCTGGCCTTTGGTAACACAGGAATACTGGCATGGATGTTTGTTAGCATATTCGGAAATCACGTTAAATTGTAGGTCTCGGTCTGCACAGTGTGCACAAAATGAGTCTAAGTGTACACAAAATGACCGTAGAGTGCTAAACCAAACCAAACCGTATCGTTCGACAGTCATATGAGACCAGGATCTACTGTTTAAAGTGGATTCCGAAACAATATAAACATCCATAGCACCATCGGGCTTGAACCCGAAACCGGGGGCACCGAGAGCTAGGCACGCGGCTATTCTAGCACAGGTACACTTTTAATATTAAATCATAAACGAACTATTATTCAATACCATACTTAAAACCATTTTTGAATGCATTTTTTTTGTATTCAGAAAGTTTACATCATGAATTAAAAATAAATCGAAACTATTTTTATATGAATAATTATATGTAAAGAATATATTAAAATAAAAATTATTAGCTTTAATTTTTTTTTATTCCAGGAATGTGAAGATTTCATGAAAAAAAAAAAACTACTGTAATATTTATATTTTAAACAATTCTTTCAATAATATCGAATGATATTTAAGTAATGATATTCCAAAAACTGTTATGCGTAAATGATGTTCAACAGTTTTACATGCATTGATAATTTTATGGCTTTAAAATGAACAAAATTAATATAACTTAGTACACTACTAGCCATTAAATTGCTACACCAAGTAGAAATGCAGATAACAAAATGATATCTATTGGATAAATATATTATACTGAAAAAAAAAGTGATCAAAGTTTCAAGAAAGTTGGGTGCTTAGATCCTGAGAAATCAGTACCCGAAAGAACCACCTCTGTCAGTAATAACAGCACTTATACGCCTGGGCATTGAGTCAAACAGAGATTGGATGGCATGTACAGGTACAGATGCCCTTGCAGCTTCAACACGATGCCCCAGTTCATCAACCATAGTGACTGTCATATGGTGACGAGCCAGTCGCTCGGCAAAACATGGACCAGACGTTTTTATTGGCGAGAGATCTGGTGAAGGTGCAGGCCAGACCAATAGCCGGAAATTTTCCGTATCAAAGAAGGCCCGTACAGTACCGGCAACATGCGGTATGGCATTATCCTGCAGAAATGTAGGGTTTCGCAGAGCTCGTATGAAGGGTGGAGCCACGTAACACACCAGAAATGTAATGTGAACTGTTCAAAGTGCCATCAATGCGAACAAGAGATGACCGAGACATGTATCCAATAGCACCCCATACCATCATGCCATGTGATTTGCCAGTATGACAATGACGAATGCACGCTGCCAATGTGTGTTCACCACGATGCCGCCAAACAAGGATGCTACTATCTTGATGCTGTAAACATAACCTGGATCCATCTAAAAAAATGACGTCTCGTCCTTCGTGCGTCCAGGTTCGTCGTTGATCACACCATTGAAGATTCTCCTGTCTGTGATGCAGCGCCAAGGGTAGTCGCAGCCATGGCCTCCGATCTTAGAGTCCATGCTGTTGCAAAAGTCGTCGAATTGTTCGTGGAGACACTTGTTGTCTTGCAAACGATTCTTGACTCAGGACTCCTGACATAACTGCACGATCCATTACGGCCATGCGGGTAACACGCCTGTCTTCTGGGCTGCTAGTGATTGGAGGTCGTTGAGATCCTGCACGGCGTTCCGTATTACCGTCCTGAACCCATAGATTCCATATTTGGCTAACAGTCATTGGATCTCGAGGACGCGAGCAGCAATACTACTATACGGTAAACCCCAATCCCGGTGCGCCACAATTCGACCTTTATCTAAATCAGTAACTTGCAGGTACGCATTTGTGCTTCTTACATGAGGCATCACAACAACTTTTCTCCAGGCAAAAACGTTGAAATGCAATTTGTGTATGAGAAGCCGGATGAACAATTTCCTCATTTTAACACATTGTAGGTGTCGCTACCGGTGCCTTCTTCCTGCCGTTTAAATGTCACGCCTGTAGCTTGTCGCCTTCTTGGTGTAGCAATTTTAATGGTCAGTAGTGTATAATATTATTATTTTTATAGTTAAATCATAATGGTGAAATCTTTAAATCCTTTATTCGGAAACCTGAAATGCTTTCCTTTATTTAGTGAAGGGGTAAAACACAGTTATTTGAGACACAGAATGGCAGCGGCATCCTTCTTTTAATATACCTTCATCTACGAATACACCCGTTTTCCGATCACCTTTCATCCACTCAGCTTGACAATGCGACAGCTGGTGTGACATGGACTCCCTTCCTTCCTGGTTCAGCCCTACTGAGTCCCCAACAGGGAATGAAAAAAATCGGTATCAAATTCTGCACTCCCGTCGTCCATTGAATTAAAAAAATCCCTTGCCTCTTATATAAAGGGTAATAAAGACAAAAATTTCTCATGGTCCCCTCTTTTCAAAGGATTTGGGATCGTAATCCGAACGTTAATAGGTTATCCAACTGGGGTGGGGGAATGGAGTAGTCGGGTTACAAGGTGCTGGTTGATATATTGGTCGGTCCGTTCTACGGCTCCAAGCTTTATGATTAATTTTTCCATCGTTTCTTTCGAATGCCAGGTATTTTGACCAAAATCATTCATCATTAGCTACAAATATGTAACAGATTCAAGTTGTACCAAGGTACATCATTATACCAAGTGCCCTCTGACATTTTACACTTTTAAAAAATCCAAAATGTATACAACTTCACTCAACTACCTCATTCTATTATGATATAAGTGTTTTTATATTAAAAAAATCTAGATTACTAAGGTTAGTAGCTAAGAATATGAGGTTTGATGGCCGAGTAACTAACACTCTGGTTTTCGGTGCCACATGTTTCAGATTCAAGTCCCGGAGTTGTATCCCGTAAAACGTAGGTCCCGTTGTAATATGATTATAAAGAGTAGGGCTGACAATCCTACCCTATAAAAAGAAAATATATCCTATCTCGAAATCTGCCAATAGTCAGACGGGCTTAGCCCTCCATGGAGCTGTTGCACTAATGAAGAAGGAGACTACTGCATACTTTCTCCACTATACTCACATTTTACAAACCACAGTTTTAAAAACCACCGTTGACAAGTGTGGGGATCAGACACTCCTAATCCTCTCCTTGAAGTCAGTTGAATCCTATTTCGACCTATTAAATTAAATTTTCTAGTCACGACACATGACACTGAATTTTAAGCAGGCTTTTCTGTCAGATTTTATACCTGATTGCTCCTGTTCGTTATGTACTAAACTATTCTGATCTATTAAATCAAGTGAAACAATATATCTTTTCTTCTGAATATATAGAAATCAGAAGAAGAGAAAAACGAGAGGTGAAGCTTAAATGACAATTTTATTACATTCATAGAATAAAAATAAAATGTTTTCAGCGATTCATTTAACTTATTGATCGAAATTGTGATTTTGGCCGAAAAATTGGTTCTTAAAATTAGTTTCTTCATTTTAATATATAATGTTTTTAAATATTAGTCCATAAATTCCTTTAATATTTCTTTAAATACCTTACAGATATGTTTATTTTCTTATACTTTTTTAAAATATAACAAAATTTTGTTGTAACAGAAATTTCTCATCACAAATATATGTATTCTGAGTATACATATATTTGTATATATGTATACTCAGAATACATACATATATATATATATATATATATATTGGGTTTTCGTCTTTCTTAATTGTACATAATAAGGAACTTCTATAAAATGCACCTTGGAAGAGTCAACAATCCATTTATTCGATGAGCTTATCTACAATGCACAACTGTTCGAAAATCTTTATAATTTAAATATATTTAAATATAATTTAAAACATTAAATACAACAAGGGAAAATCTACAAACTATTTAACCTTCAAAGGTCCTGGCGACCTTCTACAACAGCGAATCTTTTCCTGTAGAACTCTTCTTGTCTAGTATATTACTTCCCCTTTTAACTCTTATCGCGTGTTTTATCGTACAAGGATTTTCTATATCTTCCCCCACACTGACAACATTTTAATTTGGCGATTAAATAATTCTGATACTAAAAAGTTTCTTTATTTTTCATTAAGAACATACTAGGTGACACAGCTCAGCCTTAAGATGGATTACAAAGAAATTGTTTGTTGTTTGTGCACTCCTTTTAAGATTTAAATTAAAGCTTTCACAAAGAAAAGGGCATTTTTGAGGCATCCAAGATTGAGTGAAAGATTTATAAGTTTGTCTATTTTATACATTATTTGGGAACATGAAAAAATATACAGACAAATTTTTAATTATTTCTGGATGAATAGACAAAACTCTTTGGGAAAAAAAAAAAGAAATGAAAATTTTACTAATTTGAAAAATATTTTTTTTAAATAAATATTTAAATTCATTTCAAAAATTAGGGAATTTGAGAAGAACATTTATTGTATACAATATTTTAAGAAAAAATAGGTATTGGTATTTGGTTAAATTATGTAGTGCTTAAAATAAGAGTAATACATAAATCCTATGTAATAAAAAAAGATACTTTACTCTTCTCTTCAGAAGCCCTAACAGTGCTGCAGTTATCTACAAGCGTCTTACAAACTACCAATAACAATTCTTTAATGCTTATTGTAATATTTTAGCATTGTGCAATCTTATAATATTGCAATGTTTACTTAGCTAACAATAAGAAAAACATGGAAGAAGAATGGGGCAGGAGGAAGGAGTTCATTTGTCAAATAATCATCGACGTATGTAGGCAAACCTGAACTTATACGTCATATTCCTCCGAATGCAATATTAAATAATTTCGTCATCCTCGTAGTATAACAGCTCAAATCTATGCAATTATGGCTAGCGGAGAGTCTTCATTGAAAACAGTATGTTAAAATAAAATGTTTCTCTCCAATGAGCCTTTTTTGAAGGACACCTCATTATTATTATTTTTTTTTTGTTCTAGGAGAAATTTATAAGCTAGTTCAGTAACAGAACTTTCGAATTAGTAGCCAAGTGTCAGTGTTCAATGTCAAAAAGAGATTATTATTTTTTTTTTTTTTGTTCTATCATCTTAATAGTAAAAGTATATGAAATTTATTTAATTTACAATTATTAAAGATATAGTTTTTAAAAATATCCTTGATTTTTTAATTATTTTTCTTCAACATATTTTGTAAACCATATAATAGTTTCATTACAATATCATAGTAGTTGTTCAAAACATTGAACTGGAAAGTACAATGATAGGCTAAAAATTTCAAAAAAAAATGTGAACGCAATGAATTAATTTTAATTTTAAAATTAAAACTAGCATTCTGCTGGGATGAATTAACGTTAAAAAATATGAAAATAATTACTTCTTCTAGAAATACTTTTTCCGTTTAAAACGAAAATTTTCGCTAATTCTAGGTGTACAAAACAGAATTCTGCATTTGGACCAAAACTGTACAAAACATGAAATTAAACAGTTATGAAAGAGATTTATAATTTACAAACAATAAGATTTTCTGATTATATTTTTCTCTCAATTGAAAACTGATCATGGAAATTACACAAAATTTATTTAAAAAATCGTCCATTTATGAAATATAATGTATTCCAATATACGTATAAAATTTTCATGGCAGTTGCTGATAAAATATTTATAATATAATCCATACAGTCATTAATCATTAAAGTCGTTTAATCCATTATTACATCATATAAGTCATTATATGAAAGTAGAGCGAAATTACTGGCAATACTATGGCTATAATGGTTAAAATTTGAATTCAGTTTTAATTAAAAATAGATTCCCGAAGAAAATAATAAATATATAGCACCCAATAAATTTATATCAGTATTATATATATATATAAAGTAATATATTTTACACTGACAGAGCATAATATATTTTGCTCTGTTATATTTTTGATATGAAAACAATAGAAATCAAAGGAAACATAAACAGAAAGACATTCCTCACTACAAATTTTTCATTCCTATTCCTGGCATGTATGGTATTTTTTCAGATTGACCTCGCATCTCCCTGTATTAGGTTCCCCTGCCGTCTGATTAACCAAATTTATAAAAATAGTTACTTCTCACAATAGTTAGTTAATTCCATCAATTATTAAAAAAAATTTAAAAATTAAGAAAACCCCAGAAAATGGTTTTTTTTTTTTGGAAGTATTAATAAAATATCAGATTTACATTTGTATCACAGCAGAAATAAATCCCCAATAAAGGATCCATTAAATCAGTACAATGCAAACAAAAAAAGTCAATTATAATATTTATATAACCAAGGGCGCATCTTCTGAAGTAGTCTCGACCAATTAAATCCCTTGGGCACGTGAATAATTCTGAATGTTCATGGTTTGTTTCAATGTTATAAGCATTTAATTTTTGTTAATTTTTAAATTTTTTTTCTGTAATATAAATACCAGTGTCAGAAACAAAGCAAAATATAAAAATAGCTTTCAAAGGGTATAGCTTTTAAATGTTGAAAAAAAGTTATCGAGGAAAAAAAAAAAATAGTTTGCATGAAAAGTTACGAATATTGCTTTAAAGAAAACATTTCTTTATTAATGTCGTGAATTACAGTCACTACTCAGCCAAATGAGTGGAATCAGTATTGTGATGAATGTATGTATCACATCGACTAGTTAAAATATTCAGGTTTTTCTTTCATGCATGCAGATGAGTGAAAGAATTCACAAAAAGTTCTTCAGGAAGCTATTATTCCTTCCTTTACTTGGTATATACACCTAGGGAAATAGGATGAGTAACTTTCCAACTTAATACATTTCAATTGACTTTCTCTATTTATAAAGGATTTATTTTGGTTTCTTTAATAGCTTTGATATCAAATCAAAAAATAAGTTATTACTTTAAAATATTTAAAATAACTTAGAAAGAAAGATAATGAAAATATTCCGATTAAAGAAAAACTAATTATTATAGAAATAACATAGTCAACTCGTATTTACATAAGCTGTGGACGTGTTTGAAATAAATGCACACTTACAGAAACTGAAAATCATATTGGAAATCACAAGTTGGTAATAATAGAGCAGTTTGGAAAAGTAAATAAAAAAAAAAACTTTTTAATTTTCTTAACAAGTTTGTTTTGCATAACCTAAAATTCAAAAATTTCAGCAATTTTTACCAACATGTACAATTAATTTCTAAAATAAAATGTAATTGTATTTTTAAATATTATTTACTATTTATAACAAATTTGATATTTATGTTTGTTATATTTATTGAGAATATCTTTTAAGAGAGTCAGAGCAATTGTTTTAATTAATTGTCGAGTATAATTCAAATATAATTCCTTTTCTATATTAAATAATTCTCGGCTGATTTAAATTACAGCAATCAATGGATGCGCATGTATTCAAAAGCAATCTTTATCCAATTACGTAACCATCTCCTGCTGAAAAGAGATGAAGGAGAAAATATTTTCTTTTTCTCTTTCATTCCTGAGTTGCTGGCATTTTTTGCGCTCGGAGCATCCCATCGGTAGAGAGAGAAAAAAAAAGTTAAAAATTTTTTTTTTTTGTATTCTCGAATTCTTTTGTGGTATCAACTTTTCAATGTTTCTAATGCCAAGGTGCAGTACAAAGATTATTACACTTTTGATGAAAAATTCATGGTTCTGTTCGAGTTACACTGGGTATCGACCAGCGACTCCAAGTAAAGATTATTGGAGCATTTAAAGCAATGAATGATTTTTGTACATTTATGCACTATATTATTGTCTATATTAAGAAATGATTACATTTTATTTCCTATATATTTATATGAAATAAAATTTAATCATTTCTTAATATAGATGTCAAACAGGCAACGAAATTTGACCTAAAATTATATACCTTTTTTTATTATTATAGAATTTTATTTAATAAGCATTGCTTAATGCATTGTTAATATTGTTGAACATTTTCAACTTGTGATTTTTTATTTAGTTTTTTAAATATAGGAATCATGCATTTTCCGTAAATATCGGTGGTTGTTATTATCAATTACCAAAGTTTTTCAAACATTATGGTTCTTTCTTTACTTCTCTTTTTTTTCTTCATAAAAAAAAAAATGGGAAACTGTTTATATAAAACCTTATACCGACAAATATGCTTAAACACGATATTGCCCATTATTTTTATACAATATCCTCTTTTTGTGACTACATTTTGCGTTTCTGTCAGTATATTATAAAAGTCAGTACTAATCTAAAACCAAACACTACTTCGCATTAAATTCGTCTCATTTACGTTTTATTTTATTCGTTGCATTAGTATTCTCACATTATTTCGTGAAACGGTTTAAGTGCTTCGCGATACGATTATTTAAATCTGCATAAGTCTTTTTGAACTTATTTCACAAAAAATTTATTTTCTCCATACCATTCTGTAAGAAACAAAAAAAGATTTAGTAGGTTTGGATTAAAAACTCCAACGTTGTCTAGTATTTTTGATTAAATCAATTAATATATTTTTCTTGAATCTCTTAGCTGTAAATTATCTCTATGAATCAAAATCTTTGATTGAATATTTCTTTATTCAGTATCATTTTCTTATATTTATTATAAAATTTTGTTTTTTATGAATAAATAGTGTTGCTTTGGATGTAATCTCTGTTAAGTTATTTAACGGAAAATTGATGAGTGGGTTTATCAAAGTATGAATAATTCTTAATCATAATAAAAAATGATTATAATTTATGCAGATTTGTTAGATCATCAGTTGTCAGACGAAAATTACAGCTTGCTGGTTGTCATTGAAGTGATTAATTTTAGAATACACTAACTATTTAAATTTTTTTTATTGGTCTCAAAGTAGTGTGATTTTATATATTTTTCCATTTATTTTATTAAGAAAGTAATGTTAGCATCATCTTACATTTTTTTTTTGGATCTGTTTATTATCCAAATTGTACTTCTGCAAATTTATAGATAATTTCAATTTCGATAATAAATTTTTATTCGTATTACTAGTATTATTATTATTATTAATTTTTAACTAAGAAAAAAGTATACATGGCATTGCAGCTTCAAATGAATACTGTAACGCATTTTTGGGAATAAATTTTAACAGAAATGTAATTTCAAATAAAGAAATAGAGTTTCCATTGTAATTGCATTGTTTTTGAACCTTTCACTGAGGCATTGGCGTTGGGGAAGGGGCAATTAGAAGAGGCAATTAGTAGACGATGAAAAAAAAATAAAATATAAATACTTTCTTTTAATGTGTCATTTTTTCTAACCAAGCTCTTCAGTTGGTTAGAAATGTTATTAAATTAATGCAATGAATTGTAGGGACATTTAATTCCTCAAAGGAAAAAAAAAATGAAAGAAAAATTTAAACTAATTAAGGAAGTACAAATCGCTTAATTCCATATGTTACATGGATCTCTTGTAACTTAAAGGAAGTGTCCATTAAAAAAAATATGAAATTTGAGTCATGCTATTTTTATTATTTATCATATATTTTATTAAAAATAATGAAAGCAAATAATGTAAAACGCTATATATAGATTTATTAATTCAATAAATGAATTAGTGATTTGCTTGAGATTCTTTTAGCTGTTAGGCGCGAAATCTTTCTGAGCTTTTATTCCTCAAAGGTTTGTGATTTTTGGAATTCTCATTGAAAATGATTGAAAAGTTTCGTAGATATATGTTATTTGAAAATAGGATTGACATAGGAATGATTTGAAATTTGCTTTATTATCCCAACAATAAAATTTTGATAAATTATCATTATATTTTCCTCTTTTTTTAACATTAATGATTTCAAATTTTATTTATTTACACACATTTTAAAATAAATTGCCAGTAGGACTTCATGATAATTATTATTCTTGAACAAAAAGGCAAAAGGCTTACCATATAAATTTAGCATCAGTTTTATTTTCTGAAAATCATAAGTGATGTTTTGGATGGCTATATCACATAATCAATGCTTTTAATGCACGGAACATTTGAAGCAAACAGCCAATTGCCGATGGCGCATGCATGTATGTTTGCATGTGGCGCTCAGATCGCAAATAGTTTTATTTCATTTCGTCTAACCAAAACGGCTTGAAGGAAACAGTGCATTCCAGAAGTGCTGCAAAACGGACGGCACTAAGACCCCTACGCCTCTGTTTATTGGTAGATCATTTATCGATATTTACAAACACTCGGCATTTCTCTCTCTGCCGCGAAAGCTGGTTGCAGTTTTTACACCGATAATCTCACATAAAAGTGTTAGATAAACGAAACTCGTTTAGAAAAGGATAAAAAAGCTTGAATTTTTAATATGTCATCAAATCGTCGTACAGGCTGCGATTCTGGAATGAAGAGATTCAATTCTCTTCCAGCAATAAATAGCATAACTGAAACCAAAGGAGTCGTCAAATTTTTTTCCAGGAGAAATTCGTCAGACAGTGAATCCAGCTCAGGTCTGGAAGCCATTAATTTCTTAGAGGAAAGAAATAAATATCCAGAACTTGACGTGTCAGACTATGAGGAAATACTCACCGAAGTATGTTCAAAGATACATGTGCATCCAAAGGCAAGATATTCGACAAAATTGCCAACACCACATATCCAGAAGTCTGAAACGTGGAAAGAACGTTTTCTTCGTGCGTTGAACAACACCACAAGAAGAATAAGACGTTTTCGCCATTGATACAGTGGATAAAAGACGATAGCAAGATTAACTTTTTTTTTTTTTAATTTTCATCTATATAAGATTATGAACCACATTATTTTAAACTTTCAAAACAATTTAATTTAAAGAATTTTAAAATATCATTTTAAACAAGAATATGAATTATCATTGTGAAATAATGAATTTCCACAACATTCAATGCTTAAAGAACTATGGTATGCTATCGTAAACAATGTTGTGAACGGACCATCACGACAGTGAATAAAGACTATAGGCATATAATTAAAAAAAAAAATTAACTAGATATGTTGTTGGCATGAAAAATCGTTCTTTATTTTTATTTTTTAATCAATTTATAAAATTAATAGAAGTTATCATTAAATTTCTCATTTTTTGAATGCCAATTAAAGTTGTTTAAAGTGTTTTAAAGCGTTTGAATGCTAAAAGTTAAATATTAAACTGTTTCATTCCAAGATTTGGTAAGTCTTTTTCATCTTATAATGAGTGAAACATATCAATAAAATTTATTATAAGATAATCAAGATTAAAAATATTCAATTTTTTTCCTTTGAAATAAAAGAAATGTTGTGGTTTTGCATCAAAGAAGGTACTTTGTAAATAAATAAGAAACATCAAATTTTGAAAAAATGCTAAAAAACAACATTGTAATTAATCTCTGCAATTTAGGTTTTTCGTAGTAATAGAATTGTATCTTGAGATGTTAAACTTTTTAGTATCCACTATAATTCAGATGTTGATTTAATTAGCATAGGAATATAAAAAAATTCACTTTTGAATAAATAAAGAGTTTATTTTGTATAAAATAAAATATCTTTACTTTGAATTTTATTATTTCATATCTGTAAATTCATTTGTTTATAATATGTTTGTTTAATTAATATACTAATGGTAGAACAAATATTTAATTTAAATTTATATAACATATTGAAAATAAAACTCACTATAATGTTAAATGTTTCATTGTATTACAATGCCGAATTTTGTAAAAAAAAATTTTTTTTGTTTAATTCATATATATTATTTTGTTTAATTTCACACACACACACACACACATATATATATATATATATATATATATATATGCATTGATTTTAAAATTAAAAAAAACATTATTAGGATTATGATGAAAAGAAATGATAAAGTTAAATAATTGTAGCAATAAAATGAAATAAAAATATTCATAGATTTATTGTATCTACTGTGAAATGGCTTAGGTAATGAAATCTATTATTGACAAAAGTTGATGAAATGTAATTATATTTTAATTTCAGAAATTTTAATAAAATTTAGTCCATAAAAAGATATATTTAAATTGAAAATAACATTACATTCTTTCGCAAATATTATATATGTTAATGTTACAATGAATAAAAGTATTAGTAAAAGTTATATATATAAAAGCTATTATATTATTAAACGTATAATGTTAAATATATTGTTAATGTTACATTCCATTGCATATAATTTTGTTAATGGCAAAAAAATAATATTTTGTTAATTTATCTGTTACTATCATTTAATTAATTTTTTTTATATAAATAATTAATTTTTGTATAAAAACTACTTTATTGCTTTAGTTTACATTTTTTTAAATTTTTAGATTGATAAAAATATTTTTGAAAGTTATAAAATTGCTTACAAAATGTTGAAAAGAAATGATTTATTATTTAATGAACTGTTTAAATGAAATTTTAAAAAAATCCAAAATTTATTACTTGTGTTTTAAAATCTTATAGTATTCAATAGCGTATGTAGAAAAGCTATTATTAAAATAGTTTTTGAAGACTATTTTTTTTTATTTCATAGAATAGATTTGAATTATTATTATTATTTTTTGTTGAAAACCAATTTTTGTGCAAAAGTTACTTGAATAATCCTTTATATAATGAATGTATATATATATATATATATATATATATACATTCATGTTTGATTATTGCAATTAATATTAAATAAAACAATAATAGGAATATAATGCAAAATTATTTGTGGTATATTTTTAATAATTGAATAATAATTTGATAATTTGTTTGTTAATTTTATTTAATTATTTTTTTATAAAAAAATTCATTTTTGTGCAAAATATCCTTTATTGTTTTAGTTTAAATTTGTTGTATTTTCAGACTATTAAAAAAATTAAAAAAAAAATTGTTTAAAGTGAAGAATATGACGAATAGTAATGATCCGTTATTTAATAAACTGTGGAAATAACATTCCATTGCATTATAATTGCCTTTTGGTAAAAAAAAAATAATATTGGTAAAAAAATAATATTTTGTTATTTGTCTATTAATATTATTTATTTAATTTTTTTACAAAATAATTCGTTTAAGTACAAAAGATACTTTGTTGTTTTAGTTTAAATTTGTCGCATTTTTAGACTATAAAAATAGTTTTGAAATTTAAAAAATTGTTTAAAATGTGATAAGATGAATAGTAATAATGATCCATTATTTAATGAACTACGGAAATGAAATTTAAAAAAATTAATTATTAATAATGTGAAATTAATTAATTTATTACTAATGTGTAATTATGTGTTTAAAAATGTTATAGTATTTAATAGCTTTTGTAACAAAAACTATTACTGAAATATTTTTTGAATATGGATTGGAATGGATTTTGAATATGGATTTTTTTATTTCTTATAACAGATTTGAATAGAAATTATGTGATGAAATGAATTGTTTAAATTGAAAATAATATATTCCATTGTATATTATAATTTTTTTTTTCCATAAAAAGTTATATTTATTAATTTTTTTGTCAATATTTAATTTTTTTTTTCTTAGATTTCATTTTTTTTTTTTTTTTTGCTCAAGAACATGCTTAATTTTTATTTTATTTTATTTATTTTTTTTATATATTTATATTATTAAAAATCTAAAAATTAAAAATAGCTTATTAAATGGTGATTATGACTACGAAAAATAATCAAATTCTTAATGAATAGCAGAGATAAATTTTAATAAATCTGTATTATATGTGCTTTAGAATATTATAATACATATGTATTAAAAATATAGTATATGTGGTAATGTTAAATGTATTATAGTATATGTGGCTATGTTAAATGTATTATAGTATATGTTACTATGTTAAATGTATCTTAGAATCTTATGGTATTTAATAAACTTAAATAATAAATAACTGCTACTCATAAGTTTTAATTATTGCTACATCTAAATTTATTTTAGAAAATTGAATTTGTTTAACAGTTTATTAAAACTTGTTTTTGTAAAATAATTAATTTAATAATTAAAAATATGATAAAAGTTACGTCAAAGAACTAAAATTGATACGAAAATTTTTGAAGCCATACACTAAGATTAATATATACGAGTAAAATGTTAAGTTTTAAATAAATTTAGAACTCATTAATTATTTTAATGACAAATTAAATTTAACATTGTTGAATAATAACTATATAAAAAAGTAACAATAAAAATCAATTTTAGTTTTTAAAATACAATTATTTTTAAAGAAAAGAATTATTTTTGGTGAGTTAAGCAATAAATTTGCTTGACTCGGGACTCAGTGGCAACTGAGAAGGTAGCATGTAGGACAGCCGAGATTCTAATCAGCTTGTAGCATTGCTGCTTTCAGAAACAAGGAGACTCGATGGCGATTGGGATAATAAGTTCATAAGTGTCTGACATCGATGGTTAAGCTGTCTGGTGGGAGTTTTCCCAATTTTCTTCAGGAAAGTACTGTCGACACACAAATTCGGATAATCGGAAAGGTTACGCCTTAAAAAGACTTCTAATAAGCACTGTTCAATCCTTATCATCCATTGGCGGGTTGTTCATGGGATACATAAGTGGTAAATGAGGCTCACCGATCGTTGTTTGTATAAAAAAAACAAGCTGAAGGTTAAAAATATATTATAGACATATTAATTTAGAATAAGTTGACTTTGGATCTATAGAAACCGAATTATTTATTTTAAAAACATACATCTATAATGCATTTTAAATATTGTTCTCTGTTTTATAAACTGCAAAATTTTATTTATAAAGGATATTTGAACTGAAAGAGAATAACTGAAAATGTACTGCAACTTTTCAGTTGTAAGAAAATAAATGAAAATTTAAGATTACTTTATCCGATGAAGAAAAAAAATTATTGAAAATTTAGAACTAAATTTTGTATAAACAAATTTTTTTTTTTTGCAAATCGAAAATGAATGAAAAAAATAATTAAGTGGCACAAAAAAGAAAAAAAAATTGCAGTTAAAAAAAGGCGCACATACACAGAGATAAATAAATAAAGGGAAAATACTTAATAGAGATTGATCAACAGATTATTTTAATAATTCAACTGAAATTCTTATGAGTTTATTTACTATATTAATATTATCATATACAATTCCAATTAGGAAATATTAGAAATTATTTTTAAACTGGTCGATGGTGATTACAAAGTAAAAACTCTATCTAGAATAAATAAACAAAACTATTAATAACACAAATAATTCATATTGTACTCAATATGAAATAAATTGCTATCTATTAAAAAATAAAACATTGTTACTTAGAAAAGGATATGAGAGTGAAAATGTTCTAAATTTTGATGAAAAAATAAAAATAATTAATGAGAAACTATTTAGATATAGAAATAAAGAGTACCATATTAAAAAAACACTTTTAAAAGATTAATGGAATTAATCGACTATAATGCTATTCCGATTTTGATAATAGAGAGCTATAAAAAAGTGGAAAAGAAATGATGCAAAGCATAATTCTAATCAATAAACATGCTAAATTTTATTTTATAAATTATACTGTACAGAGAACTGTGGATTATTTTAAACCCGAAACTTTTAATTGTTAAAAAAAAAAAACATGATTGAGATAAAATATTGAAAAGCATCTTGTTGTTAGTATTGACCCTGTAAAGGATTCTCTTAAATATTATTGGGATTTAAATAATATGTAAAGAAGAAATTACAAATAAATATACATATTAAGAAAATAACTTTTTCTGTAATTATTGAAAACAACATCATTAAATATAACAATTATGATTTGTCTATGAGTTTAAACAAAAAAATAAATAATTGGTCTACTCGATATTTTATTTTTTTGAGATATTAAATTGACTCTAAAAGAGATGCAGACTGCAAACTATTTTTTTAATGATTTCATATTATTTAAGAGTTTTAATATATAATATTTATTAATATTATATATTAATAAATATATTAATTAATAAATATTTATTATGGTTTTTAATATATAATATTTTAATATATGAAATAATAAAAGTTCTTGCTAATGCGAATAAATTTTAAAAAATATATATAATAATGAAGAAAGAAAAATTAAATTAATAAATTCTGGCAAATACAGCATTTTTTTAAATAAATTAGTAAAGCCCTTTTTTAAAATTCCTAATTTATAAATAAAAAAAAAAAGAGATTTGATATTGTTAATATCTCTAAATATCTTAGAATAGTTTCACGTTATCTCACAGTAGAAAACACATGAATGATAAATTTACAAGTGGAGAAAAAATTTCACACCAAAAAAGTAACAAGTTTTCAAATTCAGAAATTGATGCGGTTACATTCAAAAAAATTTTTAATGATGAGTAAAGTTAAAGTATGAGTATGAGTATAGTTTTAAAATTCTTTCTAAATTTAGAATGTATTTTTCAAAGTTGCAATTTTGTTATATTTTACTTAATAAAATTGTTTCAACAAGCCTTCGTCTTAATACAAAATTGTATCTAATTTTCTAAAGAATAAGGATGAAATAATTTAAATTTCATTTTTAAAGAATTATTTTGTCATGAAAAGCTGCACAAAATTTCATAAAAGTATTAAAGCACTTAAATAAAACATTTAAAAAGTGTATTTAACATGAATTAAGGTTAAATTTTTTAACGCAGCTTATTAAACTTCTTGTTGATTTTGGTCTAAAAATTTTCGATAAAATTTAAACAAAAGCAACATTGCATCCGAAATTATACGATAAATATTTTTAAAATTCCATGCTACTAAAATAGAAAACAACGGATTCTTATTCTATTTGAATGATTATATATTTACGTTTAGGTATGTATATATACATATATATAATGAAAGCAGGTGGAATTTAATACCATGAAATTCAAAATGTTTGCTGAAGTCAAAAAAATTACTGTGTATTATTTTGGCCATCACTTTTTATTCAAATATTAAAAATAAATATGAAATTAAATTTTCATATACTCTGGGATATTGGTGGAAAGACATTGCATAAGAAATAAATTAAAACTTGGCTTAAATTAGAGTTTTACTTAAAACTATAGCAAAATGCACTGGCTTTCAATCAACTAAGACTTTACTGCACACAAGCAATGAGATCTCTGTATTAAATTATGCAAATATTCATAGTATATAAGCTAGGTAATTTTTTAAATTATAAGCATTCTACAAATTTTTGATACAGACATGGTTTTAATCACTAAGTGACAAAATCTTGCATCATACATATAAGTTAACTAGATAATGAATATTACAAAAAATTATAATAATAAATAAATACTATTTTTTTAAGCATGTGTAAGCTCTTTATGGCTCTAATTTAATAAAAAGTGATGAGATATATTTACAAATTATGTTGCTATCTGACATCGAATAAATGAACCCAATCAGTTGTGAAATTTTTTTTTTATTTTAAAAATAAATAATTGGAAATTTTTGGGGAATTTTTGTTATAGCAAGAAATAAAAAAAAATAATGGACTTAATTTTTTTGTTGATCTTCTTTTACTAATGACTTTATACGCGTATCAAATGCATTACCGTGCTTACAGAAACATATATATATTTTGTTATGTTTCTCTTAAATTCATACATAGGATACTTAAAAAATATTCTTATATCTAGTCTTATAGTGTTTTTTTTTTACCAATCTTCAGATTCGATAAATGATTTCAATTATATTGATGTGCATATTCTAAGGTAATGCAAAAATAAATCAATTTGCTTGAAATGTATAAAATACATGTATATAAACACTTGTTTTATGCAAAAATTTCTCTAAAAATTAAAAAGAAAATTAATTTTGACAATATCACAATGAACCAACGTCATGGCAATGAAATACACACAATAAATATATAATTGAATATAATTATTGAACATTTAATTGCAAATTTTAAAACCTACATTTTTTATTATGTATTTAAAAATTTAAAAAATGAAAAACAACAATAATAGTAATAATAATAGGAAATTTGAAATTTTGAAAATGAACAATTGTGCTGTATAAAAACGACATTCTTTCTACAGACAGACAAAAATTTACTCAATATGTTAATGAATGTAGTATATCAAGTTTAACGACAAAAGTTTCGTTTCTAATACTATGGAAGATATTTCTGCTTTTATAAAAGAAGCAATACTTTTCTTTTTATATCTTATTATCTACTGACTCTTTTCGAGAAACCTTTCATTGCCTATTTTCATTTGCAATTGTTAATCAAGAAAATTATTATTATTTAGAGATCACTTCCCTGTTGACAGAAATGAAGGGCTACGGTTTTCCGCCATTTTTATTTTTATTTTCTGTCTGGATGTTCGCACACACCAAGGGAAGAAATAAGAAGAAAAGTGTAAATAAAAATTTTCGTTTGAAGCAAATTCTGTAAATTCTATTGCTAAGTTACCTGACTTGACAAGTTGCGATATAGGTTGCACTTTACGTTCTTCCTTTTATTTTTTCCTACATTATATTGTTCCTCATTCGGAAATCTTTGTTCTAGTCTTTATTCTATATTTTTACTATTTTTCCATATTTTGTTTTGCGGTTATATATGGATATAACCGCAGTCTAGATGGCAGAGCATCATTGATAACAATATCTGAAACACCAAAAATTTTGAATGCGTTTTTATGAAATAATTTAGCAGAAAAAAAAATTTTTTATCTTACAGTTAATTCACATAAGTGAATGAATACTTTTGAATTTTATTGAAAGACAAATTTGGATTAATAAATAATAACTCTCACAAATATTTTTTTAAATTCCATCCAAAAATATTTTATGAAACTAATAAACTAATTTTTTTTTATAAAATCAGCCATTTAAAAGTAGCCAAAAAGTCATTTTACAAAAATCAATCTGCAAAATAAAATTAAAAAATGTATCATTATATTTGTTAGTTTATACTTCGTAAGATATCCTTTAATAGTTAAAATTCTTATGAAAATGTCAAATGAATTTTTTAGATTATTTAAAATTGAATTTCTTATTCACACAATATATATATATATATATATATCTAGTACGAGTGTAAGGTGAAAAGTTCTCTGCCTAAAAATGAAAGACTGCGACTTTCAGTTAAAAAAGGATTTTATTTTGCATAGTCTCCCATGACTTCAGCACACATGGTCCAACATTTCTCCAATATTACTATTCCTTGCCGGAAGTGAGAGTCTGGAAGGTTGTGAAAATATTCGTCTACGGCCATCTCAACTTCTTCATTGGATGCGAAGCGCTTCCCAGAAACAAATTTCTTCAATTTGGGAAAAAATGAAATTCTGAGGGTGCCAAATCAGGAGAATAGGGGAGTTGACCCTGCAAAATCATATTCCAAATCACTCAGTTTTAACATCGCCAACGCATTCATGTGCACATGTGCGTTGTCCTGGTGAAATATGACTTTTTTCTTCTTCAATCCAAACCTGTTCTCGCAAATTTTGACATCCAGCTGATCAAGAAAGTTGGAGTATTATTCGCCTGCAATTGTTTTGCCTTCTGCAAGGTAATCAATTAACATGATGCCTTTCGCATCCCAAAACACGCTGGTCATGACTTTTCCGGCAGATCGACTTCGCTTATTTTGGCGCTGAACCACCGGCTTCCATCCACTGCTTGGATTGCAGTTTTGTTTCTGACGTGTAGTGGTGGACCCATGTCTCATCCGTGTGGACAAATCGCCGCACAAAATCGGACGGATCCCTATTGAATTGGTCCAAAGATTACTGTAAAAATTGTTTGTGCATTTGCTTTTGATCGCCATTCAGCAAATACGGCATCCATCTTGCACAGAGCTTTCATATCCCTAATTCTTCATGCAAGATGTTTCGCACCCTTTCTTTCCTTGTCCCCACATACTCAGCTATCTCACTTATCTTCACTCGCCTTTTTCGATGGTTTCCGGTATGGTTACGGTTTTTGTCTGTACTTCACGTGGGTCATCTTCGAGGCATGTGCGACCACGTTTAAATTCAACTACCCACTTTTTAATGATTGACATGGAAGGAGCAGAGTTCCCGTAAACTTTTGTCAATTTTCTTAGGGGTTAATCTATCCAAAAGAAGAATTTTGTGACCACACAATATTCAAGTTTATCCCTTTTAACGAAAAACATGCAAGACATCTAATGCAAAAATTCGTGTAAACAAACTAATCAAGAGAACAAGTTGAACCTTGTTATACGAACTAATGATACGTGCCCCAAGGCAGGAAACATAAATTTTTGCTGATTGGAGCGCCATCTCTGTGAACCTTTCACCTTACCCTTGTATATATATATATATATATATATATATATATACAGAGAGAGAGAAACTCACAAGGTTTGTTGTTGAACAGTCATTTCTTTTCAAAACATTTCACTAAAATTTTTGTATAGTTATTAATTTAAAAAAAAAAAAAAAAAAATTAAAATTATGTCAACATTTACCAATCTTTATAAAAGTTATTTTGTTTGCTACTACGCTTTCTTTTTCTATCAGTTTATTATAAAAGTCAATTCTAATCTAAAACGATACACAATTATGTAGAGCTATGAATGAAACTATGCTACTGCTCTATGTGTTATATCATTTTATTTATACATTGATAAATGATTCACACATCCAAAAATATTTTTGTTTGTATGAGTGAACTTCGTTTCCAATTATGTATACAAAGAACAGATCACTGATGCTTAATGCAGGGAAGTCATTGTTTTTCAGGGGGACTTTAAGAGGCAACTGTCTTGTATTTGTGTGTCGTATGGCAGAAATTAAAAAATTTCACGAAGCAACTTTGTTGTCAATGTGAGACAATTTGAAAAATTATTTGTAAAAAAAGGTTGAAATTGCTTACATGAAAATTTTATATATAGAAAATGATTTTTATCCAAACTAAATATTTATTTGCAACATATTTTTTAAAATGTTTATTTTCATATTCGCACATCAATATTTATATCGTTGTAAATATTTATGTTTTATATTTAACATATATTCTATATGAAAATGTTAAATGTGTTGGTTTAATTACTACATGACATGCTGTTGTAAAACAATTCATATGATGTCATTTTTATATCGAATACGCTATATGAATTTTGCTATTTGAAAAATTATGAAGAAAAAACGATATTGTATTACAGATCTTATTACATAAATATACTAAAACAATCTGAAATAATATATATATAATGCTTATACTATATTGGATAATTTGGTCCTTTATTTTTGTACAAAAATCTTATGTGCTAATTTACAATTGCATTCTTTTCAAAAATACTATTTTGCTTTGAATAACATTCATGATCGTATTTAACTTTATTAGTTTTTTTTTACTTTATTAAAACACTTGTTCCAATTGAAAATTTCTGCAAGCAAACAATACTTGATAATCCACTAAGTTTTAATTAATAAAATAATACATTATTGAAATAAAAAATTTTAAACTCTGAAAATATTAAATAAAATTTATTACATTGTTTTGATAACAGTAACCAAATAATAAATTATATCCTTTTTTAAATTTTTTTTCACAAATGTTTCAGTAGATTGGTATACTGTTTAAAGAATACCATTCAGAACTAAATAATATAGAAATAAATCTGAACTTCCTCATAAGAGAATACTGATGTTTTAATTTTGATGGCTACTTAATTCAGTTTTATTAAGCTAGTGCTAACATGCTTAGATTTTTCATACAGTCACAATAACCCTCAGTAGACTATCAACTGGCCTACTGTTTATTAATGGAAAAATTTGAGTAGGAGTGTGTTAATACTCATCATGGGTTATTTGACTGGCTAGCAGATTTCAATATTCTATTAATGTAGTCACACTACAGAAAATGGGAGAAAAAAAAAGGAAATAGATCTTTTCCTGACAGATGTTCCGTCAACCTTCTTTGAAAGTTTTTTCCTTTTAATATGAGAATAAAATGTATAGCTAGCTATATTTAACTTTATTTATGTGAATCATTTTACACGTGGGGTATTATCTAATGCTAATTGCCTAAATTTGAAACCATAATAATAATAATCAATATAATTGTACATTTCTTAATAACTCTTCGTTGAAGTATATATTTTGTCCCTCCTGATAAACTCAGTAGGTATGCATAATGCCTTTCGAAGACTTGAAGAATATTTTAAAAGAATACTCGACAACAAAATGATCTCTATGCCTCCAGGAAGAGTTTGAACTTCAGGAGGCGAATTATACAATATAGGGAGAAATGAAATACAATCATTTTCTATGACAGAATTATTTTTGCGGATTTTACATATTTTTATCATACAATTTACATATTTTCTGCTGTATTCCTGACATTAATTCATGTGATATTCAAACGATATTGTATTACAGATTACAGATTATTCAAAAGATATTGTATTACAGATCATATTACATAAATATACACAAAAAAATCTGAAATAATATATAATGCTTAGAATATATTGGTTAACCAGATTAAGTTAATTTTGATATTGATTATTAAGTTATTTTTGATAATGGATTTTTGTTTACAAAAAAAAAAAAAAAAATTTAAATAAAATTTCTTCTCAATCATTTTTTATATATTCTGTTCAGATTTTAAATTTAAGCTTCGGTATTTTTACTTATCCGTAGGTTTGAATGTTTACAAAGGTCTCTCGTTATAATATGATTTACTGTGTTTTGGTATATACTTGTGTAATATTTATTACATTTCATGTAATAATGGGGAAATTGTTGAAAATTTTCATATGCTAATGAAAATTTTTTTTTCCCTTATCGTTCGAATATATGTCATGTCGACGTATTATATATATTAATTAAACTGAGTTTTTCATATTTTATTATTGTCTGTGTTATATATATATATATATATATATATATATATATTGTTTTTGTCATTTGAAAGTAACTCTTCGAATAAATCTGTGTGCGGCCTATATATCAGACTTTTATCAGAATAGTCTTCAAAAAGTATGAAAAGGCAACAAAACTATTCAGCAGCTATTCTTTTCAGCGTTAATCTTTGTGGTCCCAATCATCCACTTAGCGTTCCTCTGTTCATTTCCTCTTTGAGGATGAAAAGGTGTGTCACAATGGTGACTGCCTTTAAAAAATAATAAAAGTCAGGACTGTTGACTATCTTAACTGCTCTAAAGTGGAAATTTATAGCAGGGACGGTTTTCAAGTCTTTTGAATTTTAGTGTGAGGATCAGGCGTTCAATCACTTGGGACTAAGATGAAAGCTTTCTCTTCAAACCTGTCTTGAGGTGGTCTCATGGATGCAAATCTAACCAATGAGGCAAATTGAAATTTTGATATAAAATTATATAAGAGACAATATAAAGGGAGAAGCAGAGAAGAAAGACGGATGATGTGGAGACAGAGGAGAAATAATCATGTGGTGGAGAAATAAATAAATAATAAGAAAAGAAAAGTTGTAAAGTGGGCTGTGAATCTCGCTATTTTGGCCGGAAGGATAGAACGCCTGGCCAACCATGAAGGCGATTTTGGTACTCCAGAGAGTAATGTCTACGTAACATTGAATGTACATGAGAAAGCTAAACACATAATTTGAACTTATTTTATTGCGTAAATTTGGACTTTGGGTTTACGTTAAAGATTCACATCAATTATCTTATAATGCATATTGATCGCTAAAACTGCAATTCTCTTGTTTATTATTAATAATAATATTATTATTATTTTGCTGTTTTCGATTAATGAATGAATTTTATTAACCAAGATTTTATTTGTGTATTTTTTCAATGCCTAATTTTTATGATTGTTGAATACTTTACTTGATTAATAGTTTTAATTAAATTAATTCGGGCCCCCATTATATTATTAATAATAATTAATATTTTCTAATTGTTTACTAACATCATTTGTGTAAATATTTTTTTATATATGTTCATACATTTTATGTATTTATCTATATTTTTCATTATTTTATGGCAATGTGATTATCTCAAAATATTCTGAATTAAAATGAACTGTCGTTAAACATTTAATGTTATATTACATATTTATTAACGGGTTATTTCACAGACATAACTATGAAATAACCCATAAAATTATATTTTATTCATTAATGCTAATTAGTTATGTTGCATTAATGTTGATTGATTTATCATTTATCTTATTTATCTAGTTTGGTGGAATTTACTCTGAGTTGGGTGGGATATTGCAGTTCTTATTAAAAAAGGAATTTTTTTTAATTTAATGATTTTAATGATAATGCAATGATTTTAATTAATTTTGTTACTTCATTTCTTTTATTATTCCACTACGGCACAGTAGTGTGCCGTTGCAATTTTTTTTTATTTATTGAATTAAGACAGAAATATTAGCATGATCTTGCATTTTTTTATTTGGATCTATTTATTATCCAAATCATACTTCTGTAAATTTGTAGATAATTTCTATTTCGTTAATAATTTTTCGCTCTTATTAATAGAAATAATAATTTTTAACAGACAAAAATATGCCAAAACATTGTAGTTTCAAACCAATACTGAAACTCAAGTTTGACAGAAATGTGAAAAGAAATTTTCTATGTTATATAAAAGCTATTCATACAATAGTTTAGTAGAAAAGACACATAGAATTTTGAAAATCACTATTTTAGAAAGTAGAATTTTAAAAAATGTATCATTATTAAAACATTACTAAACACTATTAAACAAACATCTTCATATATGATATTTTTTAATTTTTAGGTACAATGCTTTATTTTCTACGTGTTATTAAAATTTCTATCTTTAGTTATACTTTTATCTGTATTTTGCTTATAACAATATCTTTTTTTATATCGTGCTCAGATATCCTGAATCTTGTTCGAAACCTTCTTTAAAATTTCTACTTTAAGTATTTAACTTACATTAACATATGTAATAAAAAATAAATTGCAAATAAGACAGTATCTATTTCCACTTGATCTGCTTTTGTTAAGTGGAACCGTATCCCATTATTATTTGAATTTCATATCTTACTGTTTTAAACATTTCCCAGGCAGATTTGGATAACAAAAACTCTCTAACATTGACTGAATGACATCCATAATTTTATAAAAGAATGTTTCAATGTTGATGATTTTCTCCCTATAATTATTTTCACTGAATATTTATAAAATTTTCTGAAATGACGGTGGTAATCCGTAAAAGATCCCATTGCTTCTATTTTCTTAATATAATTTTGGCACTCTTTTAATTACTCATTTTTAAAATAATACGCCATTACAAAGTTATTGATATGAAGACATTTTTGCCTTATAATAAAGACTTCCCGATTAGAATAGTGACAGTTTATCATCTGATTGAAGTAATCCTTGTTTTTAACATAAACAAATGAATCATTGCATGTTTACCGTTGAGTCTTACAAATTGTTTGCATCTTTAATAGTTTGTATAAAAAGTGATGATTCATATGCACCTAATCTGAGTCATATAAAAAGAGTTGTTATTGCTGATATGAGAGCAGGTATTTAATCATGACAAATGAACGAAGATTATGGGAATGCATTGGACAATGTTTCAAAACTCTGCCCAACCCAAACAAGATAATTTTTTCTTTTTACACTCCATATGTGTCAAAAAAAAAAAAAAAATGCAGCAATGCTCAATTTTTGTGGTTCCCTCTATCGCACTACAATAAAATCACAAATATACACATGGAGGATATTTTATCCATTTTTAACCTAGCTATTTTTCTGCTGAAGTAAGGAGCGATAACAAATAAATTCTTCTTCTATGCTAAAAACTATTTTATTGAAAATATTTGCTTGATTATTTTTAATAACCAATTAGATTTTGAATATATACTCTTTTAAAGTGCATATTTTTAAAAAAATGAATTGATTGACAAAGTATATATATATATACACTCTTTTGGGATTATTTTCTTTTTCTTAAATAAATATTTGTAAATAATTTACTTGTTATTATACAATATAATTTTTTTTTATTACGATATTAAAAATTTTCTATTTTACACAATATTTCAGTCAAGCAAAAGCATCATATCAACAATTGTTTCATAAAGATTTGATGGGAAAAAAACACTTACTATTTTTGTTTTCTTTTGCTCAAGAAAAATCGGCAAATCCAAATGTTATATTGATCATTAAGCCCGTTTGGAAAATTGATAGTGGTCTATAATTTTCAAAAGACCTTTTTGTTAATGCTTCTTAAGATTGAATTTGAGAATGAAGAGTTTTCGCTTTTCTCATCCCTAAGATTTTCTCTAAAATAGCAGTTAATTATGTAATAAATCTATAGTCTTCATATGACGGAGATTTTGAGAAGGAAAGAAGTTATATCTTGTAAAAATGTTAAAATTTAAATTAGAGGAGGCTTAGGATACTGAACAGAAGAGGAGCATGACTTGAATTGACTCAAATTAAAATAATTGCTCTTTAACTGAATGACTATGTTTGACACTTTTTAGTATGTTTTCCCAGTGGAAAAACATTAATTAATCTTACATCTTATCTTATAGATTTAATCTTGGGTCACTAAATTTTTGAATAAAAGTGCTTATATTCTAATTGAAATTAAACTGAACATTTTATTTTGTTTACAAATAATGTTTGGCAAAAATATTTACGATTGACTTGCGGCAGCCAAATATTACTCCAAACTGTATTTCACAAAATTTTAAGCCTTTTTCTTAAAGTTTATCTTCTGATTATAATTCAAAACACAGAAATTTGAATATTCAACAAAATGGCAACATATGAGTGATTATAATTAATTTTTGTTACAATATAACAATTACAAAGCCAAAATATTTTAAAGATTGATTAAAAATAAAGGTCTTGAGATTTAGCTTTTATAAATAATGTAATTTAATTATTATTCCAAATTAATTATTATTCCGCTATGTGACTAAAAGGAAATCATCTTTTTTAAATCTAAATATTTAAATTTATATTAATTGAACAATTTTTTGTTATAATAAGTTAATAAGTTTTTTGTTATATAAGTTATAATATATATATGGAAAAAGTATCGTTTTATTTACATATATTTGGAGGATGTGTAGATGTAAAGTAAATAAAACGATAATTTTTCCATGTCGCCTCTGACGGGTATTTTTCAACATTCAGTCCCTTCTTCCAAAGAACATTTTCCAGTCTAGTGAGCCTTCTCTCCCAAGTGAACCGCAAATCTTTTCATTTCCTGATTTTCCCCGAACGCTTCGCAAGAGTTGTTGATTCTCCCGACGACAAACATTTAATATGCGTTTTTTCTTGTTCTTTGAAATACGTCGCGACTTCCCAGAACAATAGAAGTATGTACTATAAACATTTAAATTCAATTTTTTATTCAAATTGTGTAGTTCAAGGAATCTTTCCTTCTCTAATAATTTCAAACTCTCAATTAAGAGCATTGATGGACATCTATCAGCATTTGAATAGGAATAATAATAATAATAAACACAAGGACATCTACTAATATACAATTAACACTAATTTAGGAATTGATTAAAATTATGCAAATGTTGTAAAATGGATAGATAATAATATGCATGTAAAATGCATATTATTTAAAAAATGTTAAAAAAAAATTCATTTGAAAGTAAATATAATACGTATGATTTATGAAATACTTGCATTCAATTTTCTGGTGAAGTTTCTCTATAGCTAAAGAAAAATGTTCAAAAATATTAACACTATTTAATTAAAAAATTTAAGCTGATATGTTCATTAAAGACATAATTTTTTAAAAATTAGTAACTAGTAAATGCTTTAGAAAGAATTAACAAGTGATAGATGAGGATTTACAAAATAAGTTTTATTTTAAGAAAGAAATGCAAAATGAAATCTAGAAATAGATTTTAATTGTTTTTTTAAGTTACTAGACTATAATATTACAACTATATTTTAATGTATTTTAACAGTATTCTAAACTAGCACATAGAACAATACATTTAAATACTAAAATAAAAATATTTGCGTATTCTTATGAATTAAAATTTATCGATATGAATTAATAGTATTTAATAATTATATTTAGAAGAAAATCATTTCCGAGCATTAAAAAGAATGCTACTCCAATTACACTCAAGAGCCAAAACATCATGACCACCTGTCAATAACGTGTTGGCACACCTTTGGCGCGCAACACAGCTTCAACCGGCCACGAGTCGTACAGTTTCGGAAATACTTGTACCGAGCCTTCGAGCCATTACAATCTGGCCTCTATCAAAGTCGCCTAGATCCGCAGTCTTTCCCATCACACACAGAAGTAAGTGAAATAATGATTCTTCAGACTCTCCAGCAGCAGTTAAATACCACTTTCACCTGATCACGTGCCTTCCACGTCATCCAGGCGAGTTCATTGAAAAATGTAGGGGTGGTCATAATGTTTTGGCTCTTGAGTGTAAATACTACTATGTTTGTATTGCACTATGTAATTCTGTGACTGTGATTTATGATTGAAACATATAAATTATGAAAATTAAAAAAAAATTATTTCAATGAAAGCATTGGAATTGGTAAGGGTAGTGATTTCTTATATTATTATAATAAACATGTAAAATCAAAATTCTACGGAAACTGATCATCTGCAAAATATTTATCAAAATTAATTGTTATTTCTGGAAAATAATATTTTATTTATTTTATTTGGAACAAATAAAATAAAATCAGATTTTCGGGATGAAATTCTATAAAATAATTTTATTAAAAAACAACAAAAAAATTATGAAAATCAAGCAAAATAATTAAAATTTTAGAGACGAATGCCGTGATTAAAGCGATTAATTATTTGAGTTAATAATTAAAGATTAAAGTGATGAAGAACATACTTAATCATATTATGCATACGTTATATCTTATTATGCATAAAGAAGAGTTAATTTGCTTGATAGAATTCCTGTATGTTTGTCGTCTTCTTGATATATTTGTACATTTCAATTTAATTTAAGCAGAAAAGGAATTTAAAGGATGGATAGAAATGCATGCATATATTTGGTTATTTTTAAAATTTTTAATTCAAAAAAATAAGTTTCCTGTTTAGAAAAACAAGTGGTCAGGAAAACCTTTTTTATTTTCGTAGACATATTTCACAAATTAACTAGCGCAACTATCATATTAGTTACAGAAGTAATAATTTTAAATAAAAGCATTTTTTTTCTGTACATAAAATCCTTTTTCATCTGAGATAAAGAATGAAACATATTTTTTATTCTGCCCTTTCAAAATAACTGCGAAACTTATGTTTTTTTATATTACGTTTTATTCTTTAAGAACATTCGAATTTGTGATTTTTTTTATTTTCATTTCTTTGAGGCGGTGTGCAGCGAAACGTCTCCTTCTTTGAAATGCAAGAATAAATAAATATTGTGAAATAGATTTTTCCCGACAATACAATTTTCTTCCCTTTTCAAACTATTCTATTCGAAAATTAAAAATATTTTTTAATGAATACATTCAATTGTATTCCGGATATTTTTCACTTGCATTCCATATTTCGCTTCAATTCCTCCAGGTACAGCTCTTGCATCTTTTCTAAGTTTCCATCTTGTGAGCCATTTTTATTTTTATTATTTTCAAAGATCTTGTCATACACACATACAATATTCGTTTTTTTTTGCATCGATTTTACGTATGTATTTATCTAGGTGGGGGAGTGAATGGAAAGAAATTTTCCATTTGGGAAGTAAACATGGCAGGAACAATTGCTAAAGAGCAGAAAGTTACAGATGCTTCAAACTGAAAGATTTCTCACCCTGAAGCCACTAAGGGCCCGAATGAAACGAAATACAATTATTTCGTCATCGAAATCTCGTATTGTTGTCAATCCTGTTTTACCGCTTCTAATACTGCTTAGACATCGCATCTATTGTTAACTGGAACTATCATCAACAGTGGGAAAAATTTTTGTTAGAAATTATTTTTAATGATATTTACGAAACTACTTTCTTTGCCTCAAGGATCCCTATTTTCATATTTATTTATTTAGGGTGGGGAATTGAAAACTTTTAGAATAGGATTGTATAGAATCATATTTTCAAAACATTTTTTAAAGTGTGATGTTTATGAATAGACAAACTTGCAAATAGAGAGAGGGAAGAATGTCATTCAATTTTCAAATTGAGTTTGCTTCAATCATTAAAAACCATTGTTTCAAATTTATTTAATTCAGACAACAAATTAAATGTTCTTACAGTTAATATGAGGATAAATATTAGATGTTGAATAAATACAAATCCTTAGGTTGGAATACAAATATATATATATATATAGTATAGCTGCAAAGGTTTGGTATGTCTATAGCGGCGTATATTTTAGCTACTGATGATGGTTTCTCATTTGGGGACGATTACGAAAGTAAATGAGCAAAACTGCTAACAGTGACAGTAAGACTGTCGGGTGAAAATTTCTTGGTTTTATTCCATACGACGCGTAAATGTGGAGAAATACCTCTGGAAAGCAGTATTGCTCGTTTCATCGGTGGGCTGTTCATGGCATGTAAATAAATAAGATCCACTATTGTTACTACATAACTATAACACACTAATATTTAACACTCACTTATTATTAATAACAATAAAATGTTTTAATACGGCGATTTATTTTATCGACAAATTTTTAGCCACTACGCTTCATTTTTTTATCTTTTTAAATTATAGAGAACAAAAATTAATTAGAAACTATTTTCATTAAGGAAAATTGTAATTTTAATTTTTATTCATTTAACAAATTAAGAAAACTATTTCAGGAAATTTAAGAGATTGTAGAATGTTGACAACGTTTTGAACTTCAACAAGTTTTTTTATGTGTTTAGCATATCAATAGTCTTTGTAAATATTAATGGTTAATTGTGATTCTTTAATTTATTAAATATTTATTTGATATTAATTTGTATGGGAATCAAATTACATTGGTGTCCTCGTAAGCAGCATTATTATTACCCCATTAATTTTTACACCAATATATAATTATCGTACAATATCATAATCTTACAATGAAATTCATCACAATCGTATAAAGTTAATACTATTTTACAACCAAAGTTCTCCGATTTTTACTTCAATGTATTTCGAAATAGTTTAGATGATACTATTTGGAATCAATCAAATTTAATTATGTGCTCCATAATATAAAATTCATCTTCATTAATAATTATTTATTTATGGAGCAATTACATGATAACATATACGTATGGAGATAGATAAATATTATCAAATAATACATTCAGTAAGGATTTAAAAATATATAAAACGCTAAGCAAAAATAATTTTTATCGGATTTTAAAACCCTAGAAAATTATTTTTTAAGGGATAATACGGTAACGGTAAAAAGGTACACAGGTAAAATACTCCTATATTTGTGTTTTGCATGGAATGATAATCCTAGAAAAGAGCTCAAACAATAATATCTTTTTTATGTTAGTTTTAATATATATCGTCCGAAGAACATAGTTGGTCTCTAAAGAACACAGTTGGTGTAAAGCGAATCAAACCACTTTAACCATCTACAAGGTTTTATGTACAATTTATTTAGAGCAAGTATAGAGAGGCCCTTACATCAGTGAATCCATTCTTAGTCATGCTCTCTGTTAAAGGTATCCCAGTTAATAAATTAATAACTCAATTTACAATACTGAAGCTCAACAAAACATTCTTCTATGAAAATCTTTATTCCATATTGCTTATAAGAAATGAATGACACATTGCACAATCAACCATGCCACGTTGACATAATTGTAAAACCTATTAAAAGTTAAAAAGGGATTAAAAGTTTTTTGAAACATTAAACGAATGAATCATAAATCATTTCGTCATATTTTTTTCATGATTTTTGGTTTCTAAATTTTTACCACGCTTTTAACTACAATGCAATTGAAAACATGATAATTTAGTCAAAAGCTATTGGCAAAATTGTTTTAAAATTTATTATGTAATTAAATGAAATATTTTATCTTTATATAAAATATAAAATATCCAGATCAATCTTAGTTAAATAACATAAATAATAAGTTACTCCCTATTCACTTAAGTTTTTTAGATATTTTTAAAAATTATTCTATGTCTTTCCTCCTTCTAAGAGTACTTGGAGTAATTAGTTGTTTGCGATTTAGTTTATTTATACTTTTGAACTATAATGTAACTGAAGGATAAGAAGTATTAACGAGAAAACATAAGATCTTCAAAAATTTTAAGTAAATATTAAATATATTTTTTTGCTCGTAACAGATTTCTCATTTATGTTTTCAATATGGGGCATTAAGAATGTTAGATTCCTTTAACATGAATATTTTTTCTCGTCAATTTCAAGTTATAAAAAATAATAATTATTTTTTTTGTAAATAATAAGGTTATATAAAGTAGAACAGGAATTTTTGAGAGTTAAAAATATCTTTACAATAGAAAGTAGTTTTGCATTAAGCCATATATTTTTCTGAGACTGTAAAATTAACTATTTGAAAGGCAAACATAAACTACTTGGATAGTAAAATAAAGTATGCAAAGACGTGAATGTGTTTAAAAGTAGAAAAATGCTTTAAAAAAGGCTAAATAATTTATTAAGAATATAAATGAAGGCAATTTTTTAATAAATACATGTTGATCCTCAGGCGCTTGCTAATTTTAATGCATTATCTACAAATAATTTCAGATATTTTATTGAACACTTTTATAACAAGACAAATGTTTTTTAGTAATCCGATAAAATGTATAAGGAATTCTTTATGATATTTATACTAATAGAGTCGAGGGCTAGAAATAAATAAATACAAAAACTTAGCTTAGGATCCAGTATAGGGCCTACTGTAGAAGTTCCCAATTTTATGCAAGTCGTGGCACCTTATCTGAAACTTTGGTCATATATCGATTTCTCTTTTTCTAAATGTACACGCACACATACAAATATATGTATACAATAAGCCTATGCGAAGCTTTCTATCATATAAAAAAAATGCATTTATACATATAAGTGATAAGTGACAACACCATAAAAGAAATATTTTAGAAAAGCTTTCGAGGGAAGTGACAAATGTTCTTTACATCGTGATTTATGTTGTCGGCTTGATATTTAACGCCTATGAAGAAACTTCCATCCTTCTTTCTACTATCTTCCGGCATTTTGCCTGTAATCTTCTTTTTTTATTATAGACAAAGTGCTTACTAAACACAACTGCATTGGGCAACTGAACGGAACTGGTTTTTTATGAATGACATTGATTTTCTTTCGTTTCCTTAACAGCAGATTAAAGATGAGTGTTGCTCTCGCGGCGAGGTACTTCTCGACTCTCGATGTGGCCCCCAGGGTGTTGCTGCACATATTATGTGAATTCCGGGATTAGTGCAAGGATTGAAATATTTTTTCCCCTTTAAACTTCTTAGTTTGAACAAAAAAAAAATGATAACTAATTTTCTTGATGTATAAGTTTCTACACTTTCAATAAAATAAGTGTGTATATTGCCCTTTAATTTAAATTTGAAAGTGTTTTTTAAATACCTATCGTATGATATCAAGTAAAAATGACGTTTGAAGTGTGATTCTGCTTTGCAGGAGGAATCTATGTCAGATTGAATTATTTCCGCTTCACACTTCATCAAGTCACACCCTTTTTCTCCCTTCTTTCTACACTTCTTCTTTTAATATTTTTTTTGAGATGGAGAAGGTGATGATTCGAATAAGTAGATTTTTTTTTTTACACTCTTTCATCTTGTATCAGAAGTAAGATATGTAATCCATTTGGTTTTCGTATTTTAAGAAAGTAATCTGAGTTTGTAGAACAGATACATCTACGAATGAATAAAAAGAAATAAATAAAGAAATAAACTGAGAAAATTTCCCGGTAGTGCCATGGATGTTTATAGTGGTTTGGAATCCACTTTAAACACTACGTCCCGGTCTAATATGACTATAGAACGCAGGACATAGGGCAAACAATCCTACCCCGTAAAAGAAAACAGTCAAAATCTGCCAGTAGGCAATGGCAATGAGGTTGTTCCGTCGATGGAGAAGAAATTGAAAAAGCATTTCAATCATGAATAAAATTAACAGAGTTTCGAGACCTTTAAACCAAAAATTAAATCTCGAAAATGTTATATATATACACTCATGCCCATAAATTAAGGATAATGAAGTTCAGCCAAAGAAAGAGACAGAAGCAAAACAAATTTGACTTATTTGTATAGTATATTTATTAAAGTAGGTAAAGAGCAAAAAAGATGCTATATGTTTGACATAATTAATAAAAATTGCGATCTTTACTCCCTGGAGCAAATTTCAAAAAAGAACCTATTTACAAAAAACAGCATAACATGGTTAGTATGATGGTTAATATGGAGTATGTCTCCCGGACGATGCAATACAGGCCTTACAACGCCTAGGCATGCTGAGTATCAAATTATCAATCTGATCTTGGGGAATATTACACCACTCATCAAGCAATGCCCTCCGAAGTTCCGGTTGACAGGTGGGAGAGGGTTGACGGACTGCAATTCGTCGGCCAAGCATATCCCACACATGCTCTATTGGATTCAAGTCCGGTGAGTATGCTGGCCAATCCATACGGGTGATATCCTCCAATTGAAGGCATTCGTCTACAATGTTTGTACGGTCAGGAGGGGCGTTGTCATCCATAAACAGAAATTCAGCACCCATGGCGCCCCGAAACAAACGTACATGTTGTTCCAGAATGACATCCCGACAGATGTGGCCTGTCGTCGTTACACTCTGAACATGCAGGTCAGTTCTGGTCTCACTTTATTGCAGAATTTATCAGTAGAAGTTAATGAGGTAACTTAATTTTTTTTAATAATTTAGTAATCATGATCGAAGTTTAAGAGATTAATGTATATAATGTGCAAACAATGCCATTGATTTATAGTAGTTATAGTAATAATAATAATAATTTCCTGCTTGTACACCTGATGGTTTTCTGTTTATACAATATAACGTTAAAAAATATTTTTACAGATTATAAACTTTCAAAAAATGTATTAATGAAATTTTCATAAAAACTTCATGAGCTGATTATTTTGCTTTATCTTGCTATTCATTCTCTTTAGAATAGCTTACGCATACTTACCAAATTTTTGTCTGGCAAGAAGTGCTCGTTGGACAGATTAAATAAAATTTAGCATCACACAGTTATCAGTTTATTAATTTTACAGAACGATTTAGACCTAGAACTATTTTTTTCACCTATGGAATAAATTTTATATAAATCCATTAAAATATTTTATTTAGTCTATAAATCAATTCCTATTACCAACGTTTTTATAAAAATGTTCGAAGTTTGATTTTACCAGAGAGAAGCCCATAATCGTCTTGTAAAAAGGCATATGCAGACCTCAACTTTACTTTCGAAGATTTTGTGTGAATACGTATATTCAACAATTGCATTAACGGAAAAAAAATTGTATAAACAATTTTTTAGCTGTCTAACGGAGAATCATGATTTCTAGCTGAATATTTTCCGCATAATTAAATTTCATCATTCAACATAAAACAGTGATAAAATTATAAAATAGTTTTAAAAGTTATTTTTTACATTTTATTTAATATTATAAGAGAGAAACACATACGTTATAACATTTCTGTTTTAACAAGTTTTAATGTAACAGATTTACTTGAATTTTAAATTATGTCTTCATAAAATACTGGGAACGTGACATTCACCTTGAAAAAAAAGGAGTCCATGAAACAAAAAAAATAAATAATGTAAATTTTCAAAACTTTATTATTAGATTATTAAAAAATCGCTTTTATCCTTTTTATTTTTTTATTTTTTATTTTTTTTGCAGTTGATTTTTATATAACGTTATATAAAGAGCTTTAATCACATACGGCTATGCCTTATTTTCTTTAATTTCATTTGAAAAAATTATATTAAATTCAGGTAAATTAATTAAAAAATCTTGCATTGTTTAAAAATTATGGTATAATAGCATGAATTAATGTCAACACACTTTATGTCCCTAGAAACATGAATACTAAACAAATTCCCATAAAAAATTGTTATTGTGTTTCATTTGGATTTGAGCTTTTCCCAAAAGGTTATGCCTACTTTGAGGGCTGGAAATCTGCCGGCCTTCACAATGATGATTCATCATTAGGCGAAAAAAAAAAAACTTGTTTCATGTTTGCAAAAGAAGACAAGCTATATGAAACATGATCTTGAAAGGGCTCACAAAAGATGCATCGAGTTATTAGGGTACGCTAGTAACAAGCACTATGAGGGAGTAACCCTCTCTATTTAGTTTCCCAAAGGCTATGAAAGGAATTATTTCCACCCTTTTCCCTCTAATGAATTTATATATTTGACGTCCCCTGATTACGCTTCGATGAACTCTGTATTCGTCATAGTATGTATGGGGAGTGAGTTTAGGACACGTGTCTATTGTTCGTTTGTCTGTAGAGAGAAAAAAGAATTAGATTATTGAAGTGAAGATTTTATTTACCTTAGTTCATATTTGGGAGAAGAGGAACATTTTATTGACTCAGCACCTTAAATTCAACATTGGTAATTATTACCGCAAGGCCTCCATTATACGGTCTTTTCTTTTTTTAATGCACCTCAGTGCAAAATCGTAAATTTCATCACATTTTTTTTTCATGTATTTTTTATATTGTAAATTAGAGTGGCGTTGTTCTGTTGGAAAGCAATTCTTTTTACAGGACACCATTAGAAGACAGTGAAACAGAAAAGAGTGATGTTTTTTTTTTTTTCTATTTTATTTTCTAATGCAGCTGGAAAACAGACCGTGATCTTTTTATAACGTAAGGGCTGCACAGACGTTACTCACTTTGCACTACACAGAGGGCGCGTGTAACTTGAAGATAAGCCACGGACGCGGAGTAGCAATGCCCCAGCAACGCTCTACGATCCTATTAGGACCGAGACTTACGGTTTAAAGTGGATTCCGAACCACTATAAACACCCATGGCAACGCCGGGACTTGAAACCGATACCTGTGGTACCGAGTGCCAGAGCGCTAGCCACTTGGCCATCCGGCCCCGAAAAGAGTGATGGTAAAAACAAAAATTCATTTTTATTGGATTCCATTGAACAACATGTTTCCTCAATTTTCCTTTGATACAAAATGATCGAATTAACGTCCTTAGTCTACTAACATGCCTGTAGTTAATTATTATAAATATTACAATTGTTATCTTTTTTTACTTCATTATCAGTCATAAAATAAATTATTATGTTCCATTTTTTCAAGAAAGCCTAAAAAAAGTTAAATTATTACCTATGTAACTAAGTTTATAATTGGAATATATGTTTCTATTTCCTGTTACTCAAAATTTCCGTAGATTTTTTTCATTGTTTAAAAAAATATCAAATGAAAAGTAGTTAGAGTCATCGTGTGCATGTTATTTTTGCTTTTTTGTTATGGTGCATTTCATTCAATGCTTCTTATTTGCTACTTTACTCTCTTTACTAACTCTACAGTTAAAATTATTGATAGAAAAGTATATTTTCTATGTGCTCAGAAGAGTAAACAGTTCTGATCAATAACAAGCCACTAGGCGAATGTATATAAACGGGTAATATAAAAAAAAAATTTAAGTTAATTCCTACTTTTTTTCACTATATTGCAGAAAATTCCTTTACAAATAAAGTTGAAATTTTCTTCTTATTCTTGAAATTTTCTTCTTCTCTATTATTAGATAAAAGCAACTTAACTAGCAAAAAAAACTAAAATTAATTAATTAAATTTAATTAAGGAATTAATATTTGAAAAAACTGCATTAACATCAAGTGTCATCCTACACAAGTTCAAAAAAATGTATTTGAACTGGAGTGGACGAATAAAAAGTATTTTTATTAACGATTAGAAATTTGAACAAGATATGCATAGGGAGAGTGTGAACGAATAGTAGGAATTGAAAAATACACACTAAAACACGACAAGTGTATAATTTAACACTTATGACTTCAAAAGTTTTTTTTTTCCAGTTCTAATTTAACATTTAAAAAATTATTTTGTCTATTCTGTTTGAAAAAAGTATATTTTTTTATAGAAAAAAAGAAAAAAAAATTAAATTACTAATTCCAAACGAAAACATTTCATTAAAACAACAAGAGTTTCATAAGATTAACAGCACACATTGTATACTATAACACATTGTGATTTCTTTGCAGATGGCATAATGTATATTTGTTAATGCGGCAGACATGTGCATTAACCTGGATTGCTTATAATATACATTGTGCAGAATGTGGGAGGGGGATGTCTACACGCTTCTACTTGGCGCAACTGGAGGGGGACTCGAATTCTATGTAAAACAGAAAGGGGTTTGGAGAAGATCTGCTTCAGAAGAATTCAATAATAATAGTTATTTAATTCTACACTAATGTCCATAAATTAAGGATAATTCAGAATCACACAGAAATTGAACTCTAAAATAAAAATTTCACCTGTAGAATTATCACACACATCTTGAAGAAGAATATGCAAATTACAGGAAACCACCAGATGGCGCGGATAGTACGTCACAATGACGAGAGTGTAAGAGAGGGGTATATAAGGAATGGTGGCAAAGAAGTAAAATTGTTCACAAGCTCTTTAAAAGCCTTTCAGTGCAATAACCGCACAGTTATGGCACAAAGGAAACATTTGGATGATTTTTTTACGTGGTAGAATTATCGGACGACTGGAATGTGGACGTACTCAGCTGGAAGTATCCGAGGAACTTGGAATCACCCAGAGTATCATCTCCAGGCGTTGGCAACGATTCCAAGATGATGGTAATGTGAGTAGATGTTACAGAACAGGCAGCCCCTGAGTTACAACGCCGAATGAGGACCGGTATTTAGCAGTTACTGCCAAAAGAAACAGACGGAGCACAGCATCAGACCTGTCTCGTCAGCTCTTTTCAGCTACCGGTACGGCAGTTTCAAGGCAGACCGTGTACAGACGCTTAGAGCACATTGATCTATATGCTCTTAGGACTGTCAGATGTGTTCCACTTACCGCAACTCACTGTCTCCTGCGATTAACCGGAGTAGAGAGCATGCATTGTGGACACCGCAACAGTGGTCTTGTGTGATGTTTTCCGACTAGTCCAGGTTTAGTTTGCAGTTTGATTCTCACCGGACTTTCATATTACCGCAGGTACCCGTTACCACCAAGAGAACACCATTGAACGACACCATTACGGTTGCAGGATCGCTCTGGAATTATTCTTGGTTCCAGAACTGACCTGAGCATACATTGACAGGCCACATCTATGGATGTCATTCTGGAACAACATGTGTTTGTTTTGGGGCGCCATGGGTGCTGATGTTTATGGATCAACGCTCGAGTCCAGGTTGTTATTGGAGAATATCACCCGTATGGTTCTTTTTTGAAATTTGCTGGCCGACGAATTGCAGGTCAAGTCCCAAAAATCGGTGGGCAATTTTTATTAATTCCCCAAGATCATAACATATAGCTAGGCGTTGTAAGGCCTTTTGCATCGTCCGGGAGACATACTCCATAGTAACCATCATACTAACCATGTTATACTGTTATTTTAAGGTTCTTTTTTAAATAGACAATTTTTATTTTATGTCAAAAATAATCTTTTTGCTCTTTACCTTTTGTTTAATAAATAGACTTTACAAATAAGTCAAATTTGTTTTGCTTCTTTCTTTGTATCTTTCTGTATCTTTCTTTGCCTGAACTTCATTATCCTTAATTTATGGACATGAGTGTAGTTATAGATCTGTTCACCTATATCAAAAGCATCGCCACGAATCTTTAAGTAAGCAATACATATTTTGTTCCTCTCTATTATTAGTTTCCTTACTAAAATAAAAATAATAAAGTATTTCATCAACATAATAATTGAAATATGAAATCTCATACAGATTAGCATATACTGCTGTTTACTAATAATGTTGTGCTTTCAAATATTACTCAAAGTTTTCATTTATTTTAAAGGTTATATATTTATTTTAAAAGCTTTAATTCTGGAAAAAAAATTGTTTGTATGATAAAATTGTATGCTTGATGTTGAGATTATCATTTTCTTATCGTATATATAAGTAAAATATAAAGGAAGTAAATATTAATCTTTCCAAATATTACTTTTCTTTATTTTTTTAACTTGAAAAAGGGGCATTATTTTTATTATACACTGACCTACAAAAGTTAAGGAACAACGAATGGTTTTTTGCGGATTTTTGCACCTAATTTGCAAATGAATGAATGTATAAACACCAAATTTGGATGACATGCGCACAAAACAGTTATCTATTGACTGCAACATAGAAGTTTACATAAGAAAAACGAAAAAATGATTTACCACAAAAAAAAGCAATCTCTCTGGAAAAATCCATTCTTGGAAAAAATAATAATCACAGTTTTATGTGATGAAATGTCATAGAAACATAAATAAAATGAGTTTTAATAAGGGATATGCCCAGTCTTAGCTTGAATGCATTGGCGGCATCGACTTTCCATGCTGTAAATTAAGTTGTCGGTTACCTAAATGGAAATCAAAGACCAGTAACGGAGTAAGCTTTGTTCCAGCGTTCTTAAAGACCTTGGAGTAGGACTTAAAGCAGCAAAGAGATGTTTTCTTTTTATAGCGTATAATTGTCAGCCCTAGCCCCAACAGTCATATTAGTCGCCGTCCTACGTTTTAAAGTGAATTCCTAACCGCTACAGACATCTATGGCACCGAGAGCTAGTCACTTGGCCTATCAGGGCCCAGATATAAATGTACTACTTTTTATGTACTTTAGATATAAGTATACTACTACAGATATAAAATATACTGTTTTTCAATGTAAGAAACTTTTAAAAAACATGTACAGAATTTGAAGAATAATTGTAAGAACTTTGAATAATAAGAAGAATATTTGCTTTAATGCAAGTTTAAGGGCTTGATTTACTTCCAACATCAATCGATGACACGTATTACAAGAATGATTAGATTTTTTTTTTGGCCTAAACGCAAAATAGTGTTGGGGTTTGACGACATTTTTGGGGCCCCAAATGTGGTAACTTATGTTTCTTGTACTATTTACAATTCATTTCATTAACAATTGCAATCCGTTACTTAGAGCACTTTGGCGAGAAGATTTTTTGACGTCTAATCCTAACGGCCACTATTCTGTGATTTTGCCTTTTTAAAATCATTCATTCATTTATTCATTTTACAATACATTCTGTAGCATACCAATCCATTTCCTCATTCACGTAATCTATAATAATCTTTCAATTTACCAACTGTATGATAATCATTTAGTCTACTACGCTATAATTATTGGATTACCCCAAAGGGGAGCCTACAATTCCTACAACGCGCGTCTCATAAATTAAAATAAAGTAGTTTCAAATTAAAAAAAAATATGGAAAAATTTCTAATTACGTTTTATGTCTACTTCTTAAGTAACATTTTATTATTACATAATTGGATTTTTTTCCATTAATGATCCTCACATAGAAATTTTCTATTGTTGATATTAAAAATAAATAAGATATTTTCCAGTTAGCTGCCATTATTTTCATCACAAATATTGATTATCTTAATATATATTTTGAATTTATTTTTAACAAAAATATTCTCCGTTTATAAATTGCTAATATAATATATATTGTAGTATGCAGGCTGTGCAGCTGGGTTGCGGTAGGATTAAGACTTAAGACACGGATTTGAGAACTCACGGCTTTGTTTGCAAACGCACAGACAATCCACACGCACGCTTAGCTGATGAATATTTAACACATTTAAAGACATATTATAAATTCATGGAAGGATTCCACTTATAGGCCAAAAACCCGAAACTTAAGATTGCGCGGAATATACTTCCTCTCCGGGAGAGTCTGTAGGTCAACCATTATGCAGAGTTGCATTAAACATATTTCTTCTCGGAATGAGAAAATATAAACTAAACGTTTCTCAGCAGGAGCACAAGTTATACTGTATTTCTTCTTGGGTGAGTATCTCGAGCCCACTAACCATTTCTCCTGAACCCCACAGAGGGCGGCTGTTGTAATACGTAGGAGGAAGCATCTGTTATATTTATACATCCGATATTTAAGAAAATAACTTAATTTTCAAATACAAATTCAAGCAGTCTATGAGAAAAACCGTGCAGTTAATCTTTTATAAAAAAAATAGACATTGATGATATTGATTTGGGTGGAATGAAGTAATATGGATTCAAAATTATTTTTGCTTCATATATGTGACTATAGCAATATATATATAATAACAAAAATATATTGAATGTAAGAATGTACTTTATAAGAAAACATCCAATTCCTTTCTTTCCCAAAATTGTGATGGAACTGCTATCTTATAATTAAAAAATTATTATTTTTAACAAAAATATATAAGATACACTTACTTCAAATTCCTGAATTATTTGAAGAATAAAATGGCAATCCAGTTTTTAGATTGAATTTCAATATTTATGTTAAAATCATTCCATTTTAATTGTTCTTTTGCAGACTTATTTTTATTCTCACTGACACCTGGCATTTTGCAATGCCGAGAATTGTTGAGAACTCTCACTTTAAAGAGGAAACAAACCGCTCTTCCGTGGGGGATTTGTCATTGTGGTCTTTGGGACAATGAATAAGAGGACTTTCTTGCAAAAAAAGAGGCGCCAGTTTACTGCAATATCCTAATACAACCATTCTTTATTGGAGGATTAAACTGCTTTTAAAACCTTTATTTGCATCTAATTGCTTGCGAGATCTTCAAACTCGTACAGCCCTAAGAAATTGGAGGAGCACTTCTTTTATTCCCGATAAACCAAGACACAATGGAGTGGCGGTCTTTCGCCTGTCTACGGGACACGATTGCTCTGAGGCTCATCTGCACAGCAAAGGCATTTATCTACTTTGAATCTGGAGAAGTAATGACAGGGACCATCTGCTTCGATGTGAGGCTCTTCGTGGACTTACAGAGGAAACTAGATATTGGAAACTCACTGTTTCACATGCTTTACTCACCTTCAAAACATTCAAAATGCTTATTATGTTCATATAATTTGTGATTGAAAATCTTTTCTTCGGTTCTTTTAATTCAAACATAGCCTTTTTTTTCTAACAGAGTTTTTAGATTCGGATAATTATAGAAATGTACGATTTTCAATTCCTCTTCATTCTAGGGAGGAGGATTACTAGTCGCTTATCACACCCTTGAAACATTTCTGCTGTTGGAAAGATCTCTTTTGTGGGAGTGACAAAAATACCCCAGTCCCCTCATAGATTTCATGCCTCGTAGATGTGCAAGACTGTTTTCTGTCAGGAAAAAAACCATATCCCTTAACCATATACCCCAACCTTAGACCTTAGCTCGTTTATATCCGATAAGTTACATTTTTTTTTGTTTGCAATATACACAAACTTTTTTATTGACAAATATCATCAATAAAATGCTATTATTCCTTGTTCAGTGCGCCTTCCTCTTTTCTCATGCCTTACAACGCCTACACATCAATCAATAGCCAAAACATTTACTCATCCTCAGTTTATACCCACAATCATAATATACCCTAATTGCTTTGAGCCTATATAATAGCTGCTATTGTGCACTGAAAAGCTGTTAAGATCATCATACTTAAATAGAAAATTAAAGATTCTCGTTTGCGGAGTCATCAGCTGGCCAGTTGCTCTGTAAGGAGGAGTTGTTGAGAGTATGGGATTTTTGGAGCGGTATGCGAAAACGGCGCATGGAGATTTAGAACAAATAAAGAGATCTATGATTGTTACAAGAAATCAGATATTGCCACGGAGAAAAGGAGAATACAATGGCTAAGTCATGCGGAGCTAAATAGAGCAAAAATACTCTTTTAGGATACTGCTTATCCCCAGTGGATTTAGACTCAGTGGAATACCAAGAGATAGACGGGGAGATCAAGTCTTGAAGAGACTTAGAATCATTAACTGAATAAAGAGTTATCTCATCATATGGAATGGCGGAAAAAGTCTTGAAGTAGGTCAGGGCCCTTCGAGGGCTGTAGTATATATATATATATATATATATATATATATATATAGCATGCATCTAATATATTTATAATCGCCTTGCACTTCAGGAAATTATGAGTTCGTATACTTGTGTACTTATGATTTTTAAATGTCAGTATCTATGAATTATATATTTCTTTTTGGGACGATTATGCAATATTATTTTCGGGAATCATTATTTTTAAGAAAAATATCCAATGTCACAAACTATACAAATATAGATAATTTACAAAATATTGATTTTCATTCTTCATGCCTATTTTAGAAATACTAACCCTCGTATTTATACATGAAAACATGAATGTTGAAAATGGTAATTAGTGTGGCAGTTTATTAACAATATTATGTTATATAACAGTTATTGCTTGGAATAGATGTACATAAAATAAAAAAGGATGATGTTTTCCGAAACCATTAGAGTTGATGCATTTAAAAAAAACAATGCTACTGAATTACTTAACAAAGAAGAAGACCTTATCAAATAAAAGCGGACTGCGCATCTTTTTTTTCTTATCCCACTCGGTAAACAGCAACATCTAGACCAAATCCAAGAACCATTGTGGTCTCATGAAAGTAGGGAAAGGGGGAGGACAGTTTCTGATGTGATGAAGTACCCGTAGGTAGAAAATTGACTTGGCTCGGTTGACTTCACATCTACAATGGAAAAAGCTTCAACGCTTATGATTTGTTTTTTCACACCCTTGTTATTAAAAATCGATTCCTATAATACCTCTTGGGCTTCAAAAAATAGTTTTCTTTCAGCTTGCTTACTCTGAGTCATCCCCGCTCTACTCATCCCATCACTTCAGCGGGTGCCGCTTTCATCCCATATTTCCATTATCCTCTTCCATAAGCTACGAAGAGCCCGCGTATCTCAATGCTGATAGCAGTTTCCGTTTCATTAAACTGACTTTTAGTTGTTGTCATTAGGTAGTTTTAACAGAGTATATCATAAAAGAGGCTTCAGCTAATTGATGGTGAGAAAATAGCTAATTGAATAACTTTCAGCAATTTAGTTGCATTCAGTAATTATGTCGATAATGCAATTGAATTGTCAAACGGGTGAAATACATTCTCCCCCACCGCATCCCTAAAAAAAAGAACAAATAAATTTGTTTAACATTCTGTTCAGAAATTGATTTACATTAGAAATAATTTAGATCAATTTCTGCTGCTTAATGGTACTTCCTTTTGTTACATAAAACTTAGTTAATTATAAATCAAATTTAAAAAAAAAAAAGAAAGATGCATGGCACCATAAAAATGATAAATGATATAGATGCAAATAAAATGGTATTCTCTGAAAAAATAGTAACATAAAAATGAAAAATACCAATAAATGACACCATAAAAATGAATACCATGGCATCATAAAAATACCATTGCACCATAAAAATGAAAAATATAACAATTTTAAAATGAATTGAAGTTTATTCAAAACCACATAAATTTAGGAGAAAAAAAAATTTCACACACGTTTCATTTCATTCAAGAGCCAAAACATTATGACGACCTGTGAATAACGAGTTGGCCCACCTTTAGCGCGTCACAGCTTCAACCATGGATGCCACAAGTCCTTTGTAGATGGCCAGAAACAGATTGTACCAGATGTTTAAGCAAAGGTCACGCAAATCCGAGATATTGCGAATTGGTGGTCTTTGAACTCTGAGCTGCCATCCCAGGACATCCCACATGTGTTCTATCGGATTGATATACGGTGAGTTAGGCAGCCATGACATTAACTGGAATTCAGCATCATGTACCTGGAACCATTCCAACACAATTTTAGCCTTGTGACAAGGGGCTTTGTCCTGTTGGAAAATTCCATTTCCAGCTGGAAAAACAGAGGCCATGTAAGGGTGCAACTGGTCCGCAATGAAGTTCAGATACCCTGTAGCATTCATGGTCTGCTCTACCACAACCACGGGTTCCAGAGACACCCAAGAGAGCGTCCCGCAAAGCATAATACCATCACCACCAGCCTGCGTATGACCTACTGTACATTGAGGAAGCAACTGTTCGATTGGAAGACGGCGTATCCTGACACGGCCATCGGCGTGATGTATGATAAACCGTGATTCATCTGACCAGGAAACTCTCTCCCACTGATCCATGGACCAGTTACGAAGTTCCCGGGCCCAGCGCAGGCGCAGGTGGCGATGACGCTTGGTCAGCAAAGGCACACGAGTGGGCCGTTTGCTGCGTAGCCCCATATCCAACAGTGTCCGCTGAACAGTGTGATTCGATACTATTCTACTTAGCCCTGCATTGTATTGGGCTGTCATCTGAGCCACTGTCGGACTCCGGTTTTGCTTCACCATGCGAGACAGTCTCCGACGACCTTTTTCTTTGATAGCGTGTGGACGTCCAACATTCATCCACTTTGCATAAGTACTAACAACTGTAGATCACGAACAACCCACGAGTCGTGCAGTTTCGGAAATACTCGTTCCGAGCCTTCGTGCCATTACAATCTACCCTCCATCAAAGTCGCTTAGATCCGCAGCCTTTCCCATCACACACAGAAGTAAGTGAAAGAATGATTCTTCAGACTCTGCAGCAGCAGTTAAATAAAACTTCCACCTGATCACGTGCCTTCCACGTCATTCAGGCGAGTTTATTGCAAAATGTAGGGGTGGTCATAATGTTTTGGCTCTTGAGTGTATATATATATATATGGGGGAGGTATATGCTTGTGGATGGGTAGGTATTAATTTATATTCTAATGATATCTAATTAAAATAAAACCATAATTAATAATTAATATTTAATTAAAATAAATTTTAGATTGTTAATTTGACGTCGGTTATTTGTTTGAGATTACTCCAAGTACTTACACCGTATATCTGAATAATTATTTGATGAACTTAAAGTTATTTGAAATAAATACTTTTATTAAAAAGAATTAAAGTATGCTTGAATGAACAATTTCAACATATGACATTAACTTAAACTATTTTCAATTATTCGATTATATTGCCTTATGCCCTTATCGGTCATGGTGCGGTGTAAATGGAACATAAACCTGACTGATGTTCAAGACTTTAATCTTCGTGACCAAGTAATAATGTATGCAGCTAGTATGCAGAAGGGCTCAGATTCTAATTCTCTGGTGGCATTCATTGCAGTTACTGCTTTCAGAGACATGGAGATATTATTGAAATTGCGACAACGTCTCACATCATTAGTCAGGCTGCCTAATGGGAATTTTCTGAATTTTTCCCATATGAATCGCAAATGCGAGACAGTTATTTTTAAAAGTCTTTCCTGATGGCAATATCCTGCCCTAATCGCCCATCGGTAAGCTGTAAATGGAGCATAAGGCCCACTGAAGTTCAATCAAGAAAAAAATGTTAAATTATAAAAATAAGAATAATTTGTTATTTTCATTACTTTATTCTAAACGCACGAAATAAAAATAAGTCATGCTATGAAAAAAGGGTAAATTCATGTTTAATTATTAAACAAATTGTCAATAAAAATGCTGTTGTTATGTAAATAATAATAAGTTTAAAATCTTTCTGCTTTGAGCTGATGGCATTGAATTTCACAACAAAATGCTAAATTATAAAAATAAGAATTTGTTATTTTCTTTATTATGTTATTTTATTCTAAACACAATAAAAAAAAAAATCATGTTATAAAACTGAGCTAGTAGATAAAGAATACGTAAATAATAATAAGTTTAAAACTTTCTGATGTTCAAAGATCAAAAAAAATGATGTTCAAAAAAAAAAAATGCTAAACTAATAAAATGAAGACAATTTGTTATTTTCTTTTAAATATATTAAATAAAAATATATCATGTTATGAAAAAGAGGTTAGTTCAAATTTAACTATTAAAGAAATTGCCAATACGAATACTGTTGTTTATTTTGTGTCTAACTGATTGACAAGAAAGTAAATTTGTTGTTAATCGCAGTCCATTTTGTTATTTCTATGCGAAACAAATCAAGATATTATAATTTATTCTATATACTCGTATGATAAATGATCGAATAAAGATAGTGATCAGTGAAAATAAAATTGATGATATTTTTTTTTCCTTGTTATGCTACGGACCCTTTGAACTTCGAGGCGTCTCTGGATTAGTTGATGCATTAAATTAAAGGGAAATTGCAAAATCAGTCCTCAACTGCAGATGAGGGGAGTAAATTCTGCTCTGAAGTGGAATTTCCTCCCTTGAAATTCACTAACTCAATTCCCAGGTTTCGATCCTCGCTTATGGTCCAATAACATGGCTGGAGGTCGTAAAATAATTTTCTGCCCCCCCAATCCAAAGAGTTCCAAATCGATTAAGAGTTGACCCATTATGATTTTCCCATCGGCAACAGAGCGACTGCAATTAATGCTGTGAAAGGCGGCATCGTAGATGGGTGGGCTGAACAATTTCATGGAAACAAGGAAATTAATTGCTTTGAATATATGAAAGATTCACTTCTGGGCAAAGTCCTTCTCTGCCTGTTGGCGAATTATTGGAGATATAAATTATTTTTTTGAATAAAATTTAATATTCCTTATATTATTACACTCCAAGAAAGACATTTAAAAAGTGATTTAAATTTCGTCCTAATAAACGTCCAATTATGATAAAATCAGAATTGTAATAAAGGACAAACTATTAAAAAAATCTCGCGGTTATAGATATAGAAATTTAATTTTATAAATTCAAATACGGAAATAATTTTGATTTTAAAAGAAGTAGTTAAATTAAATAATTTTCCTTTTTATTTACTAATTTATTTATTTATTTTTATATTTTATTTATTTATTTATTTATATTTATATATTATGTATTTATTTATTTGTTTTTACTTTTTTTATTTATTTTTATATTTTATTTATTTATTTTGAGATTTTACTGAATTTGTCTATTCTTAATCGAATTACATTTCAAAGTTATATGGATCAAAGATCGATGAAATTTCAACTGTATGTGAGTTTATTTCGTATACAAAAATTTAATTTCAACAGTTAAGAATTTCAGTTGAGAATTAAAAAAATTCTCCCAATTATAGAATTTCGATATTTATAATGGCGAGAATTTTTTTTTTCAGATTTCACTGGCTTTTGGCACTTTGTCTGCTTTTAAGCAAATCACATTTCAAAGTTATATAACATCGATGGAATTCCCGTTATATGAAACAAAAGACAAAATTAGAATTTCGAACTTAGTTTTAAGAATTATGAATTAAAAAGCTCGCCATTGTAAATATAGCAATTTAATTTTATAAATCAAAATACGGAAATTTTAGTTCATAAAAAAAGTTTTATATTTACAATGTGGAGAATTTTTTCTTTTATTTTATACATTTATTTATTTATTTTGAGATTTTACTGAATTGTGCAATTCTTAAGCGAATTAAGTTATACAAGTTTGATGAAATTCCCATTATATGTGGGTTTGATACCGATACAAAATTTAAATTTAACAGTTAAGAATTTAAAATTTCATTTTAAGAATTAAAAAAAAGATTCTCTGAGTTATAGATATAGAAATTGAATTTTATAAAACAAAATACGAAAATAATTTTGATTTATAAAATTAAGTTTCTATATCTGCAATGTCGCAAATTTTCCTTTTATTTTATTCCTTTTTTTATTTATTTATGTTGAGATTTTACCAGTTTTAGCTGTTTTTAAACAAATTATATATCAAAGTTATATAATATCAATGAAATTTCCACTATATATATATATGTTTGTTCCTAATACGAAATTTATTTTTAACAGCAAAGAATTTCAAATTTAATTTTAAATATTAAGAGTTTTAAATTTAATTTTAATAGCGAAGAATTTCAAATTTAATTTTAAGTATTAAGATTTTCAAATTTCATTTTAACAGCGAAGAATTTCAAATTTAATTTTAAGTATTAAGATTTTCAAATTTCATTTTAACAACGAAGAATTTCAAATTTCATTTTAACAGCGAAGAATTCGAATTTAATTTTAACAGCGAAGAATTTCAGATGTAATTTTAAGCATGGAGAATTTCAAATTTAATTTTAAGTATTGAGAATTTCAAATTTCATTTTAACAGCGAAGAATTTCAAATTTCATTTTAACAGCGAAGAATTTCAAATTTCATTTTAACAACGAAGAATTTCAAATTTAATTTTAACAGCGAAGAATTCCGAATTTAATTTTAAAAGTGAAGAATTCCAAGTTTAATTTTAACAGCGAAGAATTTGAAATTTAATTTTAAGTATTAAAAATTTCAAATTTAATTTTAACAGCAAAGAATTTCTTATTTAATTTTCAGTGTTAAGAATTTCAGATTTAATTTTAAGCATGGAGAATTTCAAATTTAATTTTATGTGTTAAGTATTTCAAACTAAATTATAAGTGTCAACAATTTCAAATATATATTTAAGAATAGTAATACTTTTTCTTTACAACTAATAATTTTTGTTATGGTTAATTTTTTTTTTTTATGTCATACTGTCATCGCATTTAAAATATTTTGCCTTTTTTATTTTTGCACAAAAATTTCGAGTAATAAAATGGAAGAAAATGAACTAGAATGAATATAAATAAAATAAATCTATTGCAAAATGAATGAGAAAGGGCCCCACGCACACACACACACACAAAAACACTTTTTACTTTTTATATTCTGTTATATTTCTTAAAATTTTTAATGCAAGGGATGTATTATCAATTATATTGTTGTAAAAATTATTTAAAAATTTAAATTAAAACATTTGATAGAATTTACTATGTGTTTAACTTTTAATGCAATCTAAAAATTTTGAATTTTTTTTTCATTTTACAATAAATTTTTTGTAATATAAAAAAAGCATTTATTTCTTAAAAGCATTTATTTATATAATAAAGCATTTTTCCACTATTATTAATTCCATTATTTAATTCCATTTTTATTTATAATTTATAATTTATTTCTCTAAAGACTATTTATTACAATAATGCATTAAGATTTGATGTCAATTCCAATTTGTTTAAAACTCTTACGCACTTCTACACTCTGCGTTGTGGTACAAGAACGACTATGTAATAGATATACTCAAGAGCCAAAACATTATGACCACCCCTACTTTTACAATGAACTCGCCTGGATGACGTGGAAGGCCTGTGATCAGATGAAAGTGGTATTTAACTGATATTAAGTGGTGGTATTAATCCATACCAAGGCGGGTTGAAGCTGTGTTGCGCGCCAAAGGTGGGCCGACTCGTTATTGACAGGTGGTCATAATGTTTTGGCTCTTGAGTGTATACCAACAATTTATAAATACAAATGGGATTACATATCATTTGAAGCAGGTTTTTTCAATTTAATACTAATAATAAATTATGGAAAGTGGTATTCATTATAGATAGTCAAGTTGCCTTGCCGGAGTTTATCAGGTTTTCTCCCGTGGATTGAATTTTTTTTTCATAGGAGCCTTTGAGATATTTTATTAAATCACTTTTTTTTTGTTAGAATTTTTTGGGGAATATAAACAGAAGTGAATTTCCCACACACTTAAATTTATAAAAAATAATATTCAAATAATGTTATAGTTATTATAAATAATAATCAATAATATCAATTTCTACAAGGTTGACAATATTAATAATAAAGATGGGCTAGAGGTAAATGAAGGCTAATTTTATAAAAGGTGGTTCTAATTTCGATTGTATGTTTAAGAAATCACGATATTTGGCAAATTAGAAATAAAGGAATTTAATTTAGTATAATTTCATTGCCATAATATTTATTACTTTATGTGACTCTGATGCCCGAGTGGCTGGCGCTCGGTATCATAGGTTTCGGGTTCAAGTCCCGGCGTTGTCATGCATGCTTATAGTGTCTCGAAATGCACTTTAAAACCATAGGTTAATATCTAATATGAGTGTTGGGCTTAGGGCTGACAACCCTACGCCTTAAAAAAAGCAACATATCATCTTTTGTATATATATATATATATATTACTGCCCATTAAAATTGTACACTGGGAAGAAATGCAGATAACAAAATGAACAAATATATTTGACTGGAAATAACAAGTGGTTAAAGTTTCAAGAAATTTGGGTGCACAGATTCTGAGAAATCAGTACCCAGAACAACTACTTCTATCAGTAATAACAGCACTTATACGACTGGGCATTAATTCAAACAGAGATTGAATGTCCATGCAGCTTCAACACGATGCCACAGCTCATCAACCGTATGGTGTATGGTGACGAACAAGTCGGGCGGCAACAATCGTGCAGACGTTTTCTATTAGAGAGAGAGATCTGGCGAACGTTCAGGCCAGCCTAATAGCCGAACATTTTTCGTATCAAGAAAGGTCCGTAAAATACCTGCAACATGCGGTCGTGCATTATTGTTATTGTTTATATTTATTGTTCTTATTATCTAATTCAAATTATAGTTTCATATAATTTTTTCACGCTATTATAAAAATAAGAATAAGCATGATAAAAATTAAATTTTATTAAGTACAGCTCGTTTTATTGTAAACCGATAGTTAACTGTATTTAACAAATTTAAAAATTCTATGATTATGAAATATAGTTAAAATCAACTATATTTGTAATCATAATTTTTTTGCTTTTTTTTAGCCTAACATGATTCCTCTATGATATTCCTCTTACAGACGAATGCACAACATCACTTTTCAATAAACTGTCATCATTTTGGCACTAAATCCACCCTTGCATTTCCTTTCCGTCTCTTTAACGACTAGGATAAATGCTGGCGCAAAATTATCCCTTAACTCACCGCCGCGAGCAGAAAGGCCGTTTCCCGAAAGAGTAATCCAAATATAAGCTTCTGCTCTACAGAGCAATACTCACCCATTACGAATACCTAATTTAGGCTTCCACTTCCGCGATTTACCCACGAAGGTCCAGATATTTCCGCGGCAATGATTTGTCCCACGTAACAAATGATCCGTTGATGGTGAGGAGGAAAATTATCTACGAGCATTTAATGATTTCGCCCATTTTGGGCTGTTTAGTCGTAACCTTTCACTTAAAATGCCACAGATTCATCAAGAATTAGTTCAATAATTCATTGTTTAGTGTATGGTTGCGACAAATCTTTATGTGCAATTATAAACCGTTTTTGTTGCTTAATATGATATCCTATATGAGTACGTGAGAGCCCATTAATATTCATGTAAACAAATGCATAGAACTATTTTGGAAAAAATTTTGAATATGCATTGGGCATTGTTTTCCACTCAACAATTTAAACGTATGTTGATTTGTTGATTCAATTTTACATATCTTGATTTGTTGATTCAATTTTACCTATGTTGATTTTTCTCCCATACAATACTCAAATTAGGGGTAGTTTTCCCTTAAAGTCCTCCCTGAAGGCAAGACTTCTACCAATGGGTGCTCCATTAAAACAGAAGCTGCCCCCTTCTTCCATGGGGAAATGAAGGATACGAGAACAATAACAATAACATATATTATAAACATATAAGTGAAGCTTTACGAAATACTTAATAAGATATATATATATACACTTTATAAGACATCATTTTAACTTAATTAGGGGAGCTACTATAATAATTTGAAAGTATATCGATCTTGAGATTTTGGATTATTATTTATATAGCTGTGCTATTCCTTGGAGTGCATATATTTAATAAAATTTTGAGAATAAATAGACAATTTTTTCCCCAAATTTGAATAACGTAATTGGTAGGGACGTAAACTTTTATTAAAAGCATATACGCCAGAATCGTGGCTCAGTAGCAATGTGCGCTGCTGGTAAGCATTAGGCCTGGGGTTCAATCAGCTGGCGGCTTTGTGGTAGACATTGTTTCAAAGCACGAGGAAACTCGATTGCATTTGTGATGTTCAGCATCTTGTCTAGTGAGTCTGACTACTTGGTGGGAGTTTTCCCATGCTTTCTCTGTTGATACGATACTGAAATGTGGGGTAGTTGTCCCTAAAAGTCCTCCAGCAAGGCACTGTCCTCCTCTTTAAGGGACTCGGAGCCTACAGCGATGTACCTCATGTATATCACAAAACACCCCGTCGGGTGATGAGGCAGGACTTTTAGGGGTAACTGTCGCGCATTTGGGTGTCTCGTATGGAAGAAAATAAGTGAAGTATGAATCACAACAGGAGTTTTTTTTTTAATTGACCATTTTCATGGTTTCTAAATTATTTATTTATTTATTGTATGTGAACATTATGTTATCCTGGTGAGATAAAATTTGACAACCTCGTTATTTCTAAAAAGTGAAGATAGAAAATAAAAATAAATAAATAAGAGTATAAGTTATATATTGAAAACAGATTAATCTCCTCAATCAGTACGAGAAACTTTGATTTCGAAAACTTTTATTTAAAATAGACATTGATTTTCACGTGATTTTATTTGCATGTATTATAAAACTGGCATTAAATGTGTGTTGATAAGTATAACGACCCATATCAAGTCGCTCTGCAGTTCATTTAGAAGTGTCTGGCTTTCAAAATATAAACAGATTGCAGCTCAATATCCTTGAAAATTAGCTTAATCTATCACATAACAAGAGACCTGATGGCCCTGTGACGAATTCTCGGGTCCTCAGTGCCACAAGTTTCGAGTTCGAGTCCCGGTGGAGCCATGAATGTTTGTAATGGTTCAGAATCCACTGTAAACAGTAACTCCTGGTCAAATTGAACTGTAGAGAGTTAGGCATAGGGCTGACAACCCTATCCCTTAAAACGAAAACAACTCTTGACTCAAAATCTGCTTGTAGGTAGGCGGCCATTGGCCCACCGATGGGCTGGTTCCTCAACGAAGATCTCTTAATGAACTTCTTGTCTGAATTTGACATTTCAGTTATTTGAACCATTGCTTTTCCTGGAAGTTTTAGAGTTATCAAATTTTGGTATATTCCTTTGTATACTGAATTTGGTAATTTTTTTGTACTCTGAACAATTGCTTTAGTTCTTTCTTGGTTTATTGAACATTGGTGTACTCTCATTTGTATTTCTCCAGAAAAATATATTCACACATGATAAATTGAAATTGTGACACAAGATTCAAATTTCTTTTATTTCTTATTTCTGGCCAAGTGGTGCTTTAGTGCTCGGTACCACAAGTTTTGGGTACGTGTTCTGGCTGTGACATGGATGATTGCAGAGGTTCCACTTTAAATCGTAGGCCCCGGTCTAACATGAGTGTTGCGGAGGTGTTGTAACTCACCGTCCGCAGTTTATCTTCAAGCTACACGCACCTCTTAGGTAGTGCTATGTGAGTAACGGCGGTGCAGCGCCTGCTTTAAGGCATAAAAATGACAACTATCTAAGTGTTTGCCAGCTGCATTAGAACAAAAAAAATATTTCTGTTTTTATAAAAAATAGTTGTAAAAATTTTTTTTTTATATTCTTAACAAATAATTTAATAAATCGATGCATTAATGTTTTTGCAGTAATAACATTTTTAAACTTATTTAAGAAAGATATTTCATTGTTAGGAGTTATATTTTTTCCTCCATTTTATTTATTTTTTAATCTATAAATTTTTAAGTTATCAACTTTTAAAGAGACACCATCGCAGGTATATAGATTAAATTAAACTTGAATCTAAATTCTTCATCTGCCTCATTTTTCATTGCGATAATTCACCGCAAATGAATTTTTTCTCCATCATGAGGAAATAATAATTTTCTGTAAAACTTTTGCAATAAATGTGTCGTTAACCATCTTTTATAAATTCAATAATGTAAATTTTTGGTTTAATATAACTGAAAAACGATTTACTTTTTTGAAATAATTGTAAAACCTGACAAAGCAATTTTCTTATGGAAATTGGATTAGTCAAAGATGCCCCTGATGGAAATATATATACAGACAAATCAATGCCGCCAGGAACATCTTTGGACAAAAGTAAAAGATGTAAAATGTTGTATAATTATTTTTATGATGTTTTGTCTGTGAAATATTGTATAATTATTTTTATGATGCTTTGTCTGTAAAATATTGTAAAATAATTTTTATGATCCTTTGTCTGTAAAATATTGCATAATTATTTTTTTTATCATGTTTTGCCTGTAAAATATTGTAAAATTATTTTTATGATCCTTTATCTGTAAAATATCGTATAATTATTTTTTTATATTGCCTGATTTCTCATTACTTTAGATTGTAAATGATTGTTATAAATACATCAGGCTCTTCAGCGTTACTAAAGTTAGCCATTTTGTCACGATTTAATTATTGCCTAAATTGTGAATTACTTTATACAGTGATGACAAAATTATAAGATTATGTATCATAAAATATCCATACAATTTTTGCAAATTTTAAGAATTTGTATCTATAAAACAGATTACTATTTGAGAAGAACGTGTTAATGTTCCGATGTGACGTCCAAAAAAAAAAAAAAAAAAAAAAAAAAAAAAAAAAAAAAAAAAAAAAAAGAAGAAAGTTATAGAACGTTGAAATTAAAAATAACTTAAGTATTATTAATCAACAGGTGATCGTAAAATTATAACATTTGTTTACATTGAGTCCGTTTTATCTCCTTTTAAAAGTTTATGACACTGCAGCGAATGGAATATATAACTTATAAATTCATTATTTGTGTCATTCTTATTCCTTCATAGTAGAAAAAGTTTATATTCATTCGAAATGAAATACTCGAAAAAATTGAGTTTTCTTTTCTGTAATTATTATTTTGTTAGTGAATATCCAGGGCATACTCTAAATACATGTTTCAAATTATATTCGACACAGAATATTTATATTCATCCTTTAACACATATTATCCTTATTTCAGCATTCTGATTTTCATGTCTCATGTAAAGATTCGGGGACTGATGGCCGAGTGGCTAGCTCTCGGTAACAGAGGTTTTGGATTCGAGTGCCATGAATGACTGTAGTCGTTCGGAATCTACTTTAAACCTGTAACTCAGGTCCGTTTAGCCCTCGTGTGCACAAGATGACGTAGAGTGGCAAGCCAGACTGTAAAGTTTCTTTCAGAAAAAAAAAACATCTGGTTTGCTTAATACTATGTATTAAACTCATGTCTTTTTTTTTTGTGAGCAATAAAAAATTTAAAGCTGCAATTCATGCCTCAATTTTTATTAAATGTTTTTATGATTTTTCATAATAGTATTAATTTTATTATGTGTTACAGATTTCTTTTACAGAGGAATTAAAATATTTTTTTTTATTCTTCATATTGTCTTCAAAAATATATCAGCCCTGACTCATGGCTGAATAGCAACGTGCGCCGTTGGTGAGGAGACTTGATGGCCTTCGCGATGGCGCATTTTGCCAGGATATTTCATAGGGCTTTTTTTTTCTGTTTTATCCTATACAATATGCAAATGCAGGGTAGTTCCCCCTGTAAGTCCTCTTGGAGGCCACTGCCCTCCTTCTTCAGCGACACGGAGCCAATTCAGTCATCTATCTACTGGTGCTTCATGTCAACAGAAGTTACCTCTTCCCCTCCATCCATGAGTAGATTACTCATGGATGGAGGGGCCATGAGTAGACTACTCTGTCAAGCACTGCAAGATACTGAGTATTAGATACACACATAAATATTTCACTAAAAAATAAAGTAAGTAAATATATTTTATTACGAATAGGATTTACAATTGTATAATTATTGATGATAATATCATATTCACCTGAATCTGTCAAAATTGAAAGAAGGGTTACATAAGAGTGTTATAATCGAGGATGGACTTCTGAAATTTAGAAAACGAGCATGATCAAGGTTGACTTCTAGGAGGGGGATTCGTTTTCCCCATTCCCTCGAGCTCAACTCATGGATTCAATACTCAAATTTATTGTTTTCAAGCAAAGAAATGTAAACTTTAGGTTAGTCATCGGTTTGAACAGCCTTCACGTTTTTTCAAAACTTAATATGTAATTCACCAGATCGTCCCAAAACAAAGTGATAATATACTACAACTCTCTCTAATTTCCACTAACTAAATAAATTAGTTTTTACACATTTTGAACTTCAGAGGATATTTCTACTAGCTACAACAAAATAACTATGTTACTATGTTAACTAAATACAAATCAATTTCAAGAAAAACTTTTCAATTTAAAGAGGAGCATTTCTTATTCATTAAAAATGAATTTTAATATTTTTTATTTGACACTACTATAATATTCAATTCCAATTAAATTTGTAGAGATTTATAGGTTTTGGTAGATGATAACTTATGTGTTGTACATACAAGTGTGCCCGAGTCGTTGTTCAGTGGTAACGTGTGACGGTAGGGTATGTAGGGCTGAGGTTCAATCCGCTGGCGGCATTGCTGTACACATCGTTTCAAAAAACGTTTGTGGTGTGGAATATCTTGCCTCGTTAGTTAAAAGCTAGTTAACCTCGTTAGTTAAAAGTTCGACTCGTGGCTCAGTGGCAACATATGCCATTGATGAGCATTAGGGCTGAGGTTCAATCTTCTGGCGGCTTTGTTGTAGAAATTGTTTCAAAAAACGAGGAGACTCGATGACGTTTATGATGTTCAGCATCTTACCTAAACGGATTACCTGATGGGAGTTTTCCGGATTTTTCTCCCATATGATACGTAAATATGGGGTAATTCCCCTAAAAATCCTTTAGAAAATCACTGCCCTCTTTCTTCAGAGTCACGGAGCCAAGTCAGACTTCTTCCTATGGGTGTTACTTCAAACAGAAATTGCTAATTTCCCTCCATCCATGAGAATACTACTGATGGGGTGTCCGTCCTGTGCTGCAGGACATATAACATATAAAACATATAACATATAAAAGTGTTTTAAAATAAGCAATTTCAATTTAAAGTTAATTTGAAAAGCGGCCGTATTAGGAGTCTAAATTCTGAATTAAATTAAGCAGCAAATGTAAGTTAATGAATAAAATTATACATAACTTGTTCAAAATATTTCATTATTTATTTGATCATTATATAAATGAATTCAATTTTTGTTTTATGCATACATCTTAAATTTCTTGAAATTATTCTAGTATGAATTAGTTGGTCGCAAATTAATATACAAGGAAATACCGGAACACTTGAGATAGATTATATCACTTTCAAGTATCTGGAAAATTTTTAATTACTAATATCTAATAGTTCGTGATCCCGTGATAGTAATGAAGATACTACTTTAACGATAGTATCGTTTTATCGTAGTTATTAACGGTATCGTTTTATCGTTGTTATTAACGGTATTGTTTTATCGTAGTTATTAACGATAGTATCGTTTTGTCAATTATGGATGGTGCTCAACAATAATGATAACAATTTTTCTCCCTTTTTATTATTTAAAGTTCACTTAAATCATAATTTTACTAAATTATTGTTGGAAAATAATTATTGTTCCAAATATTCTTCAATGTCATTATAATATATTTATTGGAACTGTTACTCTTTATTATTTATCACTTTGCTTCATGAAAGATAGTCAGACAGTAATCATTAAGCAAAAAGAGAAAATAATTTGTTTCCGTTATTTCTGAAGTATATCTAACCGAAGTAGCTGAAATATACCTATCTATTCTAAAATGTATTTAAAAAAATTATAAAATAATTAAGGAATGAATTACACAATAAATAAAATTTCCGAATGCATTTGCATATATCTATAAATTCAAATATTTGCAAAATATAATAATATAATTTTCAATCTTTTTTTATAATTTATGCAACAGAAAAGGAAACTTCATTTGAAAGTACTGCATAAAAGAAAAAAAAAATTAATACTCTTTACTTGATTATTTTTCATTTAAATTTAAGTCATGTTAATATTAAATTAAAAATAAATTAATAATTAATATTTATAATAAGATTAAAATAAAAAAACGCGTTCTCGGAGTTAAAAATTTGTAAAATGAAAAGATAAAAATTGAAACGGAATGCAAAACTAAGTAGCCAACAGAATAAAAAATTATAATTTTGTTTATTTAAAATAAAGTTGCAAATAATTTTGATGTTTATTGTGAAGATTAAAAACAGACATTTTCAAAAAACAATATATATATATATATATATTTTGAATAATAAAATCTTTTGTAATATTTTATCCAAACAATTATTTTTATATTTTAGATGTTTAAAAATAGTATTTATAAGGCTACAAATAGTGTTTACTCTTTTGAGAACATGTAATATAATTTATAAATACGGAAAAACTCTGAATTTCTTTTCATCCGTAAATACAGCCCTTATATCCAAACAATACATAATATTCCGGAATTAAGAAAGAAACTTTCCATTACTATCAATCTCCTACAACCCCAGCCTTACCAGCCCAGCCAACAGCCTTACCTAACGATGACACGTCAGTCCAGTGCGTTCACTCATCTAATTGCTTCGAAAAGGTTGTCCGCTCAGCAAATTGACAAGACAGCCAGAGGGGCACTATCTAAAGGATTCGCCTTCATTTCCACTCAAATGCAAACAACCCATTTAACCTGGCGTAACCACTTAAACCTTCGAATCGCTCAGTTTGCTGGACTTTAAACGGATTTCCCCTACATCATAAATTCAACATTCTGATTGCGGCTTGCTTCATTCTAGCTTTCGAATTAACTTAAAACGTTGCTATAGGGCAAGGTAGCCTTGAATACTTTTCCGGCAGGTGAGATTTATCACACTTTCACAAAATGTATTTATATTACGATGACCAAAGTTGTGTAAACCAATGCATTAAAAAATACATTATGTGTGCATTTAAAAATTACCTATCGAATTGATGAGAGAAAAATCAACATTGATTTTAAAATAATACTCTTGCGAATATAGGATAGATATTGCTCATTTTATTTATGAGTTTACAGTTAGGAGTTAGCAGAATAATTAAATTATATTCTGCGAACTCATGAGGCACACGCATCTTGGAATATCTAATATAACAAGTTTTATGTTTCACTTTAAGTGGCCTCAATGGAGCAGTGACCATCCCTAGATACGCACAGTTGACTGTTGACAGAAGAGCAAACCAGACTCTTAGTTCAAGTTGTTAGCGCTTTTGGTTCAACTTAAACCTGTGAATCGCTTTTTTCCCCCTAAAATGAAATTGATTAATCACAAAACACGCTCAAATATAACGGACGCTCACCTGCAATATCCATTACGATGTGCAAATACCCAAATTGAGATCGATTTGCAAAAGTTAAGTGAAAGATTGGAGAAAGAAATATCGCATTAGTAAAATAAATATTTTTTTAAGGATTTCATTTTTTTTTATTTCATTTATATTAATATGTTTTTATACTTTATTTTTAGTGTTATATACTTCTTTACAAAGTTTATTTAATATCATTATTATTATATTATCTATGTTTACTTGTAAGACTAATAGTAAACACAAAAATAATAACTCACTATACAATAATAATATAAAATAATAATTTAGCGGTTCTATAGTGGGTCTAAATATAATATGGGGATATATAATTTTATATGCAGCCCGCAGAGTTATGATGAATTTTCAAAGATGCCCGCAAGATTATTTGATTTGGCCATCTCTGCTATACAGGCTACAGCTATCAGCTTTATAGCATTTGAGTAAATTTTCAATGCACCTTTTCAATGAATAAAATGAAGGCTATTTCAGTGCAATTTATAGTGGTTGGAGAATGTGCGCAATAGAGAAAAATATGGTAGGTTTGAAAAGTCTCTCAAAGTTTTATTTTTATTTTTATTTACTTATTTTTTTAATAATAATTTGAATCCGTTTGGTTTTTGTTTGGTGACTTGTGCAAGAAGATCATTATCCCAATTGAGACGCATTAACCTAACAATTAATGTTATTTACCGACGAAGAAAACTTTCCCATGAAGCATATTTTATCTGAATTAGACATGATAGTAGGGGTGAGTCTGTTAAAAAATTTCCGACCACTGAGTCTGCCAAATCCTTATATTTTCCCGTAATTTTATATCGTGTCATGATCTTTACTAATATATTTAGAAAAGTTTGTGACAAATTCAATGACTTTTGCTGAACTCAGTTATAAAAGTTTTTTTAAACAATTTTTAAAAGTGTAGTATCATTTGAAATATATTCTCGTGTTGTAAGTGTGTTTACAAATTCACATATATTCTAGTTTAATACAAATTTTTATTTAAAAAAAGAAAGTTAAAGATTTAAATTTATTCACAAATGCAATTCATTCCAAGGACGGGAATTTTCAGAGTTCTCGAGTTTACGTCGAATGAACCAGTTCACCAGTTCAAAGGGGAAACCTTAATTATTACTCATTTTTTAAACAGGCGGAAACGCCACCCTGTTCTGTCACTTCAGAGAAAAAGAATAAAACAACATTATTTGTCAACTCATCACAGGACTCTCTCCTTTCTTCTTCAAAATTCTTCCTCTAAGTAAATCCTCAGGAGAGCATCCTTCACTAATTATCGTAGTAGACATTTTCTCACTCCCTGTTCTATCACCAATCACATATGCAACAACTCAGTGTGTGTTCCATATCCCATTTGTAATGGTTTCGACCTGTGAATGCAGCACAGACAATCACTAATTTCATGAGGTCTCATTATCCATGATATTGAATATCTACTCTTAGATTTTAGTGATAGGTTTGTTCTCATTAGTACAAAACCCTAATTGCATTTAATATAACTAAAAACAACACTGCTTATCTGCTGTCATATTTGAGTGATAGGTTGTTATTGTGTACTTGTCAAAGAATATTCATTCATATCTCTTGAGAACGAAATGCCACAACTCTTCCCATGGAAAAAATGCTGCAATATCCTATAGTATCAAAGAAATATAGATAAGCGTGTAAATAGTATCAAAGAAACAGGCACTAAAATATTATAGAATGGCTTAAGTCAAGAAAAAGGAAATTGTATATTATAATTAAGGAGCATGATGGCCGAGTGGATACCGCGGATATAATCCTGCAATCGTAAATGACTGGGGACTACGTTTAAAATGGATTCCGAACTACTACAAGCATGGATTCGAACCGAAACCTGTGCCATCAAGTGACAGAGGATAATCACTCGGCCATTAAGCCCCCAAGCGTGTAAAATGCATGCATTGATTTGACTTAAAATGATTCCCATTTTTTGTATCTTATAAAATTATTTAATTTTTGTCATTACAACTGTTGTAATACATTGAGTTATAGCCATTTTATTGAAAATTGTTCAAAAGTGAAATGTTGGGCTAACATGAATTTATTTTATGTACTGTAACAAAGATAATTGTGTTATCGGTGCCTTAATTAATAAATATAAAACCTTAACACCGAGTTATTTAAAAGACAAATTTCTTAGAATACCCTATGGTTATGGCTGTGATAAAATTATCTTAAAATGCTTCTTAATAAATAAAAACAAATGTATTAGATTAATCAAAGCAAATATGAAATAAAAATAATTTTTTTGCCGGCAATAAGTTTTGATATATTAGCATAGGAATACAATAATCTTATTCGTGAATCTATTGGTTAAAAGGGACCTTCAAATTTACCAAATGTATTGGATCAAATTTCTCAGAATATTGGTGGTGTTTAGGTGTGGATATATTTGACGTATTTTTTTTTTTTGTAATGTTGATAAAGTACGTTGAAAGAAGGACTGAGGAAGTATTTTAATATATTTATTCTTCCTTCGTCATTTTATCCTCTTTTGTCATTATTTATTTACGTTATAAAATTGAGGGAACCAAAGGTCTTAATGAAATGTTTTGTATTTTTAACATTAATTTTCTGTGAAATTATTAGGGAGACATTTGACATAAAAATTAAATCCAATTATATTCTGCTAAATGATATTCGTATATTTGTGTTTCTTGAACAACCAAACTAACAAAGCTTATCTTCTTCTTCTTCAAAGGCTCAACAGCTCCATGGTGGGCCAAAGACCTTTACTTAGTGGCGGATTTCAAAACATGATATGTATTCTTTAAGCAATAGCGTTGCGAGCTCTAACCTAAAGGTTTGCAGTCGTAAGAGACAGCACTGTACTACGTTTAAAGTGGATTCCGAACCACTACAAGCATGGACTCGAACCGAAACCTGTGCCATCAAGTGCAAGATGATAGTCACTCGGCCATTAGGCCCCTACGCTTATCTAGTTATTTATCATCCAATATTGAATCTGACTTCCAGATAATAATAAAATAATTGTTAGCATTTTATAAAAAAAGAAGAGGGATTTGTATGTTGGTTTTGTTTCCTGCTTTCATTTTATGACTGCGATTTGTTTAAAATACTATTATGTCCAAAAAGTAAAACCAATTTTTGAATTTAAAATTCCCGGGGCTTATGGAATTTAATTTTTTTTCCTTTTTAGGTTGCTGGCCCTTTCTTTGGCATCTGTGTGAAATTTGACGTCAAAATAGTTATTAGTGTTTGAGTTATGCTTGGAGACGCTAAAACTGACTGCAGCGACTTTTAAAATGCTTGAATTAATTGAGCAAAAACTTGCATTAAATTTGTTTGCAGAAACATATAGAAAGGCATTCAGTAAGTGGGCAAAAGCTACAAGAAGAAAGAAGGCATCTGTTAAGCATTCCGATATCGGAAAGGAATGTTTAAAAGTGGTATAAACAGTTCAAAGTAGGCAGAGAAAGCGTCGAAGACGAAGAACCTTCTGGCCGACCATCAACCTCAACCGACGAAACTCATGTCCAAAAAATTAAAGATTGGTGCTTGCAAAACGTCGATACATAGTTAGAGACCTTGCTGCTGATGTTGGAATTTCAACAATATCGGTCAATTCCATTTTGGGCCTTAAACGCGTTAAATCTCGATTGGTACCTAAAACACTGAATGCTCCAGCTCACACCAAAAATGAAACCCATATCGTTCCACAACCACGTTATTCACACCGTGCGACTTTTGGCTGTTCCTCCAAACTCAAAACACCACTCCGCGATCACCGTATAGAGTCGATTAAAGAGATTCATCATGCTTTGAAGGCCATCGCTGCCGATGACTTCTTAGCATGCATTGAAGATTAGAAAAAAATTTGGCAAAAGTGCATTGTGCCCGGAGGGGATTACTTTGAAGGCGATAAAATAAATTTGGAGGAATAAATGAAGGGTTTTTGAAAAAAGAAATTGGTCTTACTTTTTGTACATAGTGGTATTGTTCTTAAAAATAAAAGAGAACAATTATAAATGAATACTGGCAATAAAGAAATAAGCAAAGAAATTTAAATTTAAATCTGTACATTTGATTTTTAATAGTCTTAATTGTAGGTAGCAGAATTCTAATCAATATTTCCCGCCATTAAAATTTGAAATACCTCCTTAGAATTGTTATTCTATTTATTGGAATTTCCTAACTCCAGCCGCAAAAGTAATCCTCTCCATCATCCTCTTATTCATGAGAAACAGGAAAAAGAAATGGATCAAGCATTGGCATTTGGTAAACAATGCTTAATTAAGGGCTGCGCTAAGCAAAATAAAATATTAAAGAGGTTTCTACTTAATTCCATTATGAAAACTAAGTGTGCAAAAGTGTGTTCCAATATAAAATCAATATGAAACATGTTTATAATGAATGAGATTGTATTTAAAGTTAATTTTATTCAATAGGAAAACAACGAGGGAGTGAAATATTAGTTAAATATTTGCAATTAAATATTGATTGTTTTACTTTTGCATCCCCAACTACTGAATATACAAACAAGTTTCAGTAACAGATTATTTACATTTACATTACATCAAAGTATCACAAGAACATAATATGATTTCTTATCAAGTTTTATATCATTACAAAATTATAACTACATAAAAATTATCACATTTTCTTATTTAAAAAAAATCAATTAGTATTTAAAAGAAATGAATTTAATTAAATCCTTGCAATTAACTTTGCTCAAGTGCAAACTTTTCAAATGTATAAAACCAAGAATACTTTAGCAAGGCGTCCAATTCTATATTTTTTATTATATGAAACACGAGTGAATAAAGTAAAAGAATGTTTTCTTACAACTCCATGTTTTCTGTCTTTATTTCAAAACATTAAAAAAAAAAAGGTCTTCCGCCTTAGATTCGTAGTTATTTTTGTGGATGGGGATTGCAGACGATGTAGTTGTCTATAACTTTTCTAATACAACTTGACCATTGATGATTGAGTGAATACAAAGTGAAAAAATGACTATGAATAATATTTTTAAGAAATTTAATATTTAAAAATAATCACTTAACTCAACGTTGATAAAATTAAAATCGGTGACTAAAGCTTATCTTGAACATTTTTATTGCTATTTTATTTAAATTTTTGCAAAAAAAAAAAAAAAAAATAATAATAATAATATATATATATATATACTCTTTGAGAGCTGCTCTAGTTGTAGGTATATTCAGTTGTGAAACGAAAAGAATTAAAAGCGATCAATTAGAATTGAAATAGGAATTTATGGATGTAGATATTTACCGTATGCATCATGCTACAAACCGATTTTACACTTTTGCTTTTCACTTGGCAGTTTTTTTTTTTTTTTTTTTTTGAATTTTATACAGGCTTTATTGGGGCACTAAAACATCAATCATAATAATAGTATGTTTATAATAAAAATTACACATTTAATAAGCACCGACGAAGTTTTATGTTGTAGTGACTCATACTCGGCGTCCTGCAGAGCGAGACAGACAAAGCATGAGCAGTCTATTCATAGATGGAGGTAAGATAGGATAGATAGAGGGCAACTTCTGTTGTGAAAGAACACGTGTAGATAGAAGATTGAGCTGGCTCTGAGACACTGAAGAAGGAGGGAAGTGCCTTCCTGGAGGATTTACAGCGGGGAACTATCTTGCATGATAATGAGGCAAGATACTAAACATCACAAACGCCACCATGTTTCATTGTTTTTAAACAGTGTCTACAACAATGCCTTCAGTGGATTGAACCGTGACCCAAAAACTACCCAGCAATCCACTGAGCTACGAATCGGGCAAAATATATAAATGCGGAATCGAAATATTTATTGGGAACCAAATCGTATCATGTTTAAATAAGGTAATTGCTTATATTTTATATTTTTCTTCTGCCTTCAGAATTAGCGTTTTCTTCTGCCTTCTTTTCTTTTCTTCTGTATATATATATATATATATATATATATATATACACTCCAGTCACATTAATATGACCACCACCTACTTTAAACGTCAACGTGTAATAACCAATCACAAAAGGCAGGTGGAAACACATTGCAGTGGAGTGTATATAAAGAATTCCACTTAATACTACATTCCGCACTCCTCTTAAAGCCAGAATATACAAGAGTGTATATTCTGGCTTTTTACAAGTGGTCACATTCATGTGACTGGACTGCATATATACACTCAAGAGCCAAAACATTATGACCACCTGTCAAAACGAGTTGGCCCACATTTGGCGCGCAACACAGCTTCAACACGCCTTGGCATGGATTAATACCACCACTTAATACCGGTTAAATACCACTTCCACCTGATCACGTGCCTTCCACGTCATTCAGGTGAGTTCATTGCAAAATGTAGGGGTGGTCATAATGTTTTGGCTCTTGAGTGTATATATATATACACTATGTGGAAGAAAGTGACGGGACACGACACTATAACGACATAAACCCATATTTATTAAAATTAATAGGAGGTGGGGCCTCCTTTAGCTGCGATCACAGCTGCAATCCTCCTGGGCAAGCTTTCCACTAAATTAGATATAGTGGCAAGAGGAATTTCCTTCCAAATGTTTAACAGGAAGTTCCATAGTTCAGGCTTGCTTTTGGGGAGTGGGGTTCAGGCCCTCAACCGACGGTCCAATTCGTCCCAGAGATGTTCAATTGGGTAAGATCAGGGCTATGCGCCGGCCACTCCATGCGATTAATGTTGTTGTTCACATACCAATCAAGAGTCCTCCTTGCAACATGGCATGTTGCGTTGTCCTCTTGATACCAGCAATCATCCATACCGTACGTTGCCCACAAGGTAGGAAGGACATGATTGTGGAGAATATCACAGTATCTATCGGCATTCATTGCCTCATCAACCTTCACCAGTGGGCCAGCCCCATACCAGGAGAAACAGGCCCATACCATCAATCCTCCTCCACCAAACTTTACAGTTGAGACGACACACTCGGGCAAAAGGCATTCTCCTGGTAAAAGCCATACCCAAACACGTCCATCGGAACGGAAAAGGGTAAATCGTGGCTCGTCACTCCAAAGGACGCGTTTCCAGTCATCCAGAGTCCAAGTACGGTGGTCTTCGGCCCATCGAAGGCGCGCTTTCTTGTTGGCTTTCGTAATCAAAGGCTTATGGGCCGTCGAACGTCCAGTGTAACCGCTTATGCGCCTCGATACGAAGAGTCTTGGTCGAAACGGTCACACCTGTGGCTTGTCTAAACTCATTAGCGATGTTATCCATGGATGTTTGAAGGTTACTTCGAATCTCCCTACCGAGCACCCGTCGGTCCCTGCTGGTGAGAACTGTAGATCGTCCACTTCGGGGTTTGTTCTGACAGTGTCCCTCAGTCTTGTAGCGACACACAACACGTGCTACAGTTGAATTTGAGCAGTTACGGAGACGGGATATTTTCCTAATTAACACCTTGGCAAGATGTAATCCAACCAACACACGTTTCTCGAACTCAGACAACTCTTCCCGTGGCGGCATTTTGACAAAAAACAACTCTAATCGACTCCACAGAGTATTTATAGGATATGGCTGACACGTGATACTTATTATTACGCATGTGTCAGCTGTATTGTCGACTTTTCTTCTTTTCTAGGAGTCTCCCGTCACTTTCTTTCAGATAATGTATATATATATATATAATTATAATTTTCTTTTTCTATTCTTCAGTTTTTTTTATTCATTCAGATGTATGTTATTAAAAATATAAATAAATCTTTCAGTAAATAGCTTTTGTAGTTAAAATAAATTTCAAGCTTATGAAAACAAAAAGCACTGGGATGATTAATCTCATCCATAAATGGAATCAGAAGCTTTAAGAAGATAAATGGAATCAGTAACAACTTTCTCCTAATGCGGGAGGTATCACTGGGTCGTGAATTTCAATACATTTCCGTGCTTACATATGTTTTGGATGGGAAGAGGTGGGAGTCTGAAATGCGAGTCTTTATTTCACTGGTTTAAATAGTCCGGTGCGGTGATGGACTCTCAGCCTTGAGTGCCGCAGAGAAAGGGTTGAAAAGCCCTTTTAAATATCTGTGCGCCTACTTTCTATCGAATGAACATACTCACTTCCTCCATCCTCCTTTCAATTCATGCGAATCTATAGAGCTTTCCCCTTCCCCTGCAGGCAATTTCGCTCCAAATTCCGATTATTTGTGGGTGATTGAAGTATTCTCAACGCAGGCAAAGCCGTGTCTTTAACATAAAATAATGATTGCCTATTAATTTAGTTTGTCATTCACAAATGCCTTCGAATTCATGTGTATTTATAATTACTTAGAACATCATCATTATCTTATAGTCCAATTTGATAAGGGGATAATTAAACAATAAGGGGATAATTAAAATAACTGCGATTTAACAGCAAATAAAAACATTGGTTTGATACAGACAATGCGCACACTACCTGCATTACAAAATAGTTGAATTCTAATTCTAAATTCATATTATTTATTAGATTAATATGCTGATATTTTGAGGTGACATTTTTTTAATTTGAATATTTTTATTTCATTCATTTGATAAATTTTCTAAGCAATATGCTCCAGGTATTTTTTTTTTTTTTTTAAAACGTTAACAAAAACACACACAAAAATTAAAATATTAAGAAATAACAAATTTAGTTAGGAATTTAGTAAGCGATTTTTTTCAAATTTTACGTTGGCATAATTAATTAAATAATAGCAAAAGGAGATTCTTTCATAAATATGTTACCATGCCCGACTCGGGGCTCAGTGGCAACGTGCGTCACTGGTAAATATTAGGGCTGCTCGCTGCTGGCTTTATTGTAGAGACTGTTTTGAAAACGTGTAAACTCGATAGCGTTTTTATGTTCAGCATCATGGTTCGTTAGTCAAACTACCTGGTGGGAGTTTTGTTCCATACGTTGCACAAATGCGGGATTGGTTATCCTAAAAGTCCTCCCGGAAGGCACTTCCCTTCTTCTTCATCGACACAGAACAAAGTCAGACTTCTACTAACGGGTGGTACATCACAACAGAAGCTGCTACTTTCCTTCCATCCGTCAGTAGATTACTCATGGATTGTCCATCCCGCGCTGCCGAACACTGAGAATTAAATACACACATATAATATCATTAATCTTTCGTATGCAGAAATTCAAAAATCAATCGTAAGGTTAATTCGTATCTTGACCAACATTCTACAATTTTCAATGCGAAATAATTTTGGTTTAAAATTAGGTGCAATTTTCACATGGAGAATTTAACAAATGCACAAGAAGAAAATAGCCTCCATTTACGAACAACAGTTTTATTAAGATTTTCACATCCGTATAACAAAATTTCTGTCACATTCCTTAGAAAAAAAATTTTATAATTCAATAATTTTTAAAGTTTAACTTATTTTGTTTCCAATATAGGAATTGCATTAGTGTCATTGTAATAAATATCAAGGAAACCATTTTTGCAAAAATCAACTTATATTAAACATATCATGAAGATATTTAAGGGATACGTGCAATCAACTTCAGCAGCACTTTCTTTGCCAATTTGACAATGTTACATCTATCGACTAAATAAATAATCACGTGATAAAATATAGGTTATTGTGTTTTGGAATGCCAGATTTTCACTCAGGTATCATTTGTCACTAGAAAGGTTATACATAAAGCCTGCTGGACGTTATTCAGAGGACTGCATTATTCTTACTATGCCATTTGGCTGCATTGCAATCGCATTCGCTGGGGCGGCACTTAAAGGGTAGTCATCTTCCCTCCCGGGTTCCATTTTGTCCCCCTGCCCCCAAAAAATCTCCATTAACATATGTGAGTAACTGCATATGCATGATAAAATTTCAATGATTCTATTAAACAGTTTCTTAAAATATTTATTTGAACTTTAAGAGTTTCAGATATTTTTTTGCAACAAAGTCTTGAAATCGAGGTTGCGTTTAGCTAATTTTTGAATAATTTATTTCTTATTTGATAAAAAAAAAATTAAGTTTAAAGAGCTTTTAATATTGGAGCTTTCCTGTTTCTTAATGTTTAGAGTTGGAATATGACATATTTTGCTCTTTCGTTCAGTTCCAGCAAGAAGTAAAAATATAAATAAATATTCAAACGAAGAATTTCGATCAAAGAAAAAAAATGAATGAAAGGAAGAATATAAAATGTAACTTATACTTCAGGCTAGTATGTTCTTCTTGACGGCATTACTATGTGGATTTGCGATGGAATTATCAGAATATTTTTTGAACACAAATTTCATGCGCCATTTTTTTTTATTCATGTCCCTTGAGAGGGGACAGATATCGCCTGAGGTAAAAAGAAACATAAAGCGCTTATAGCCAGGAATGTAATAAATCCCTGCTCCCTAAGAGAAGTCCTCACTACCAATAGAGAATGAAATGCGTGCATGCAAAAGTAATCTTATTGAAGAAAGATTACTTTTGCATGCACGCATTTCATTTAATAGTTGCAAACGAAGATAGGCGATAAAATGTTTTCGAAGCAGAAACGATAGGAAAAAAGAAGGCAAAAGGAATGTCTCGCTTCTTTTATTAAAACAGTAATGCCTTTGGAGATGCTGGAAACGAAATTTTTTTTTTGAACTTGGCATACTGATTTCATTGACATGTTAATAAATTTTAGTCCGCCTTGAAAATATATTTTATATGGCATAACAATATTGAGGCTTGGTGGCCGAGTGACTAGCTCTCGACACTACAGATTTTGGGTTCACTTCCCGGCGGTGCTATGATTGTTTGTAGTGGTTCGAAATACACTTTAAACTATATGTCCCCGTCTACTTTAGAGCTGACAATCCTAGCCCTTAAAAAAGCATCCCTTGTCTCGAAATCATCCAGTGAACGGATGGTCTTGGCCTATTGTGCCAATGAATATTATTATTATTTTTATCATTCATATTATATTATTATTATTATTATTACCGCTTCATATGATATTATTATTATTATTCATTAAATACTATGTAGATTACTAAATTTATTTGTCTTTGAAATTTCATTTATATACATATTTACCAACTATTACATATATTCTTCATCAGCAAATGCGTTATTAATTTACAGAAATATTTATGTAATATTTAGAGAAAATTTGTATCAAGTGTCAAAATTTGTACACAAGAATGTGTTTATATATATTTCATGCATTTTGGATATATATATATATACACATTATATACATTTTGTGAATATGTATATACATTATATACATTTTGAGAATATATATATATATATATATACATTACACTCAAGAGCCAAAACATTATGACCACCCCTACGTTTTGCAATGAACTCGCCTGGAGGACTTGGAAGGCACGTGATCTGGTGGAAGTGGTATTTAACTGGTATTAAGTGGTGGTATTAATCCAATTGAAGCTGTGTTACGCGCCAAAAGTGGGCCAACTCGTTATGGACAGGTGGTCATAATGTTTTGGCGCTTGAGTGTATATACATTTTGAGAATTTATTTCATACATATTTCATTGATTTTTTTGCACATGTGAATAAATATAAAGGAAATGATTTATGAAATTTCAGAATTTCTCTGATTGTAATCCAATTTTTCTAAACCTGTATTCTACTGTGATCATAATTTGTATTCTTTAAGTTTATGACTGCAATTGGTACAAGAAAAACCCGTTTTGAAACTGAATAAGTGAATGTGAGAAGTTCTTTAAATGTCCTATGCAGCCACAACAAACGAAATATATTCATGTTAACTATGTAACGCATTTTAAAAACATAAACTACACAGAATATAAAACTTTAGTAAGAAATATAACATTATAAAGTCCATTGTTTTATAATTTCTCACGAAATCAGCAGCTTCCAAAACATTTTCAATTATTTTTTTTTAATTAAATAAAACAATTATACTTCTAAATTATTGCAGTCATTCATTCCATGTCAAAACACGTCTTCCATAAATAGCTTATCTTATCACCTGAAATTTAGCAAATTAGTCTAGATTTTTTTTTTTTTAAATTAGTAAATTTTACAATTTTTTAAAAAAATTCAAAAACGTTAAATAGTTTTTTTTTTTTCTAATCCATCAAACCCAAATGATTATTATTGATTCAAATCGTCAAAAACATAATCATAAAAATAAAAAGATAAAATGAGTACTGTTGCTTTGAAATTTTTTTTTTCTTTAACTCGATATGTTTTACATATTTTTTTTTAAATGCTTAGTTTAAATTCATTTAAATTTTCAAGAAATTCAACTTTCTTCAAAAATATTTAATTTTAATGTTCATAAACTTTAAAAAGGGGATAATAATGCATTCTCAGTAAAAATACAGTAATCCTTCGTTGCATACAATTTGAGCAAATTGATTTATTTTTGCACATGCAAATAATTCTGAATTATATATGGATATGTTAGCAGACGATGTAAAAGCTTGATAAAGGCTATTTTAAGGCCGACACTTTAAAGTTTTTCAAAAATTTTCTATAATTTTCTTTATTCAATTTTCATTTTTAATTTCTTTATTTATAATTTTTAAATGCTAAATCGATAACATAGTGTTTATGTGTATTTATTGGCACGGATTTTATAGATTTTTTTTAGTATATCTTTCTTGTGAATTAATTTCTTCACTTATTTTAAGCACAATTTTACTTTATCATCATTGGCAATTTAAAAATTATATATATTCAAATATGGAAAATATTCGCTTATTGAAACATTCTTCTTTATTAAAATACAGTTTCTCCTTCTCATCGCGTTTACTATTTATTTTTATAACCTTTTTTTTTAAATGTGCAAGCGTTAATCAAATAAAATAGAAAAGTTAAATATAAGTAAATGTTTAATAATGCCTTGATAGTTTTATTTGCAGTTATAATTCAATGAAATGGCATATATATATATATGTATGCATGTGTGTGTATAACAAGTACAAAAGGTCCAAGAGAAAAATTTCACATTAATGTGCTCAGCATGATCAGATTATACTCAAAATTTATTATTCGAGACGAGAGTAATCTTAATCTAATCAATCTATTGGGAATTTAGAATTGGCTTAATGACATTTTAATATTGTAACAATCACTGAATAGAAAAAAATTAAAAAAAGAAATATCTTTCAAAACCATGGAACTAAAAGGAAATAATTTAACTATAGAAAACAAAATGTCTTTCCAACATTAGAATGCCAGCATAAAGCATTTTTTATCAGTAAAAATATCAGTTATCAGTTACTGTTATTGCATATATAAATTGTTTGATGTTAATTAATAAAACGAAAATATAATGCGATAGTATAAATCTTTGACACAAAATAAATATTATTCAAAACTAAAGTAACGGGGAATTTTATCACAAATGGAGTTTAAAATTTCAATTAATAAAACAATTTATGTATCTGAATCAATATCTAATAGGTATCTATCATTCAGAAAGAAGCAAAAAAAAACAACAACACATATTAGAAGTTTATATTTTTGTGGCTATAAATTAATGCTATATAACAGTTTTCTTGTAAAGAAATGCAATGAAATTCAGGGAATCATGGACTTGTTGAATCTCTGTCTGGTCAACAGAGTGTTTCATGCATTCTTTATTTGAAAGACGTTCTCAAATTCAGCTGCAGAATGAGCTACTGAAGTGGTTTTCTTCAAACCAATGAAAAAGGAAGAAGTTACTGAACACAATGATTAAAATAGTTTATCATTCGAACATTTATCTGATAATTAGTGAAATATTTCTAAGTTGATTAATGTTAATCGTATTTGTATAAATGTAATTAATCGTATTTAATGCGTAGTCAAAAAATAAGAAAAATTGTAACTAGTTTCGATACATAACTTCTTATAAAGCATTATTAATGTGATATGTTAGATCATTGTTTTTAAAAAAAGTACTTTATATCAATATGAATGCTATGCAATTATTTGTTTTTCTGATTGATTTAAAATAGATGCATTGTTTTAAAGCGTATTTTTAAGTTCGAACGTTCTATACTGCTCATTAAAGACGGAAGTGAAACAAAGAAAAATTGTCTGCTGACCATTCTACAGGAATTTCCATTTCTCTGCTAATTAGAGGTATTGACTGCAAAGTGAGAACTCTCACAAATGGGTGTAATAGTTCATGAGAATTATAATAAACAGAGGCATTTTTAACAATCGTAGAGCAAATTTCAATCATGCCCCAAAGACCTTCCCCAAAACAAAAGTAACCAACGAATTCTTTTAAAGGGCAAATGTAAATGAGTGCAGAAATAATTCTGAAAGTTCCAAAATGTAACTATAAGGCAATTGTTAACCAAATCTCTGCAATTCATTGAAAGAGCTTTAAGAACCGAAATGCCTTGTTTATTGAAAACTGCTTCCTTATAAGTAGTACTATATGAGTTTCAAACTGTTAATCTTTCTGTTTTTATGGATTAACAGTTCTGTTCTTTCTGTTCATTCTGTTCTTTCGATATCAATGGATAGGGAAAAAAAATTCGTGATGTACATTAGAATGTTTAAAACACTTTATATAAAGTTATTTAAAAGCTTAGGAAATTAGCAATTATATTTTTGTTTTGCGCTTGACGTTTTTGAATATTTCTGAAAAATTTGTCAATAAACGCTTGCAAATTTTGCAATATTGCTATATACAGCAGTCAAATAATATATTACATGGAATAAAATAGTTCAACAGAAAAATATTCCATATAATCGCAGTAGTTCACTTGTGAAAATATTATTTTTCACAAGTGAACTACTGCGATTATTCGGAATATTTTTCTGTTGAACTATTTGCACATACTCTGGAAATGTAATACAAAAAAATTTAAATGTTATGTTTTAAAATTGTGAATTGAAATAATATTATAGGTAGAAGTATTATTGTTATAAAAACTTGTGAAATCTATTAAAAAATAAACAACGTACAGTTTAAAAAGATCAATTACAATTATTGCATGCATTATAAACTATATAAAATACACTCATGTCCATAAATTAAGGATAATGAAGTTCACTTATTTGTAAAGTCTATTTATTAAACAAAAGGTAAAGAGCAAAAAAGATGCTATATGTTTGACATAATTAATAAAAATTGCGATTTTTACTCCCTGGAGCAAATTTCGAAAAAGAACCTATTTACAAAAAAAACAGGTTAGTATGATGGTTAATATGGAGTATGTCTCCCAGACGATGCAATACAGACCATACAACGCCTAGGCATGCTGAGTATCAAGTTATCAATCTGATCTTGGGGAATATTACACCACTCATCAAGCAATGACCTCCGAAGTTCCGATTGACAGATGGGAGGGGTTGACGGGTTGCAATTCGTCGGCCAAGCATATCCCACACATGCTCTATTGGATTCAAGTCCGGTGAGTATGCTGGCCAATCCATACGAGTGATATCCTCCAAATGAAGGCATTCGTCTACAATGTTTGCATGGTGATGACGTGCGTTGTCATCCATAAACAGAAATTCAGCACCCATGGCGACCCGAAACAAACGCACATGTTGTTCCAGAATGACATCCCGATCGATGTGGCCTGTCATCGTTACACTCTGAACATGCAGGTCAGTTCTGGAACCAAGAATAATTTCTCCCCAAACGAGCCATCCTGCACCACCGTAACGGTGTCGTTCAATGGTGTTCTCTTGGTGGTAACGGATACCTGGCGCTCTCCATTTGAAAGTCCGGCGAGAATCAGACTGCAAACTGAGCCTGGACTCGTCGAAAAACATCACACAAGACCACTGTTGCGGTGTTCCCAATGCATGCTCTCTACTCCAGGTCAATCGCAGGCGACAGTGAGTTGCGGTAAGTGGAACACATCTGACAGGCCTACGAGCATATAGACCAAGCCTAAGCGTCTGTACACGGTCTGCCTTGAAACTGTCGTACCGGTAGCTGAAGAGAGCTGACAAGACAGGTCTGATGCTGTGCTCAGTCTGCTTCTTTTGGCAGTAACTGCTAAATACCGGTCCTCATTCGGCGTTGTAATCGGGGGCAATCTGTGCTGTAACATCTACTCACATTACCATCATCTTGGAATCGTTGCAAAAGCCTGGAGATGACACTCTGGGCGATTTCATGTTCCTCGGATACTTCCAGCTGGGTACGTCCACATTCCAGTCGTCCGATAATTCTACCACGTAAAAAATCATCCAAATGCTTCCTTTGTGCCATAACTATGCGGTTATTGCACTGAAAGGCTTTTAAAGCGCTTGTCAACAATTTGACTTCTTTGCCGCCATTCCTTATATACCCCTCTTTTACATTCTCGTCATTGTGACGTACTATCCCCGCCGTGTGGTGGTTTCCTGTAATTTGCTTATTCTTCTTCAAGATGTGTGTGATAATTCTACAGGTGAAATTTTTAGTTTAGAGTTCAATTTCCGTGTGATTCTGAATTATCCTTAATTTATGGACATGGGTGTATAAAGAGCTTAAATTTTATGAACAAATCATTTTATAAACATATGAACAAATTGAAAATATTCGCACGTATGAGAATTAATCCAGTAAAGCAAATGCAATAATGTAATAATCGTTGAAAAATATGAATTCTTTTTTTTTCTTTTCCAGAGCCACTCCAAACAACGTGGACAATAAAATACTACACAGCGATTCTCATCTATACGAAAAAAATACGTTTTGCAATTTGTTATGCCATTTGATCTGTCAATGAATGATACTTTTATTTCAGAAATTACAATGCCCAATTTAATATTTCTTTCAGCAAAATTTTAACTTATTAATCATTGTTCATATTTTGTTTATTATTATAAATTAGAATTTTTAATTTTAATTACATCACAGCAATTACAGTAATTTATTTGCTGTAATGTTTTGATGATAACACGAAGCTCAAGGATGACAGCTTATTAAAAATCTATGTATGCAGTTTTAGAAAACTTTATAAATTAAATAAATATAATAAAAGAATTAATTACACTGAAGTGACAAAAGTCATGGGATACCTCTTAATATCGTGTCGGCCCTCCTTTCGCCCGGCGAAGTGCAGCAACTCGACGTGGCATGGACTCAACAAGTCGTTGGAAGTCTTCTGCAGGAATATTGAGCCATGCCGTCTCGATAGACGTCCATAATTGTGAAAGCATTGATGGTGCAGGATTTTGGGCACGAACAGACCTCTCGATGATGTCCCATAAATGCTCGATGGGATTCATGTCGGGAGATCTAGGTGGTCAGATCATTCGTTGGAATTGTCCAGAATGTTCTTCAAACCAATCGCGAACAGTTGTGGCCCGGTGACATGGCACATTGTCATCCATAAAAATCCCATCGTTGTTTGGGTACATGAAGTCCATGAATGGCTGCAAGTGATCTCCAAGTAGCTTAACATAAGCATTTTTAGTCAATGTTCAGTCCAGTCGCACCAGAGGACCAAGTCCATGCCATGAAAAAACAACCCACACCATTACGGAGCCACCACCAGCTTGAACAGTGCCTTGCTGACAGTTTGGGTCCAAGACTTCGTGGGGTCTGCGCCACACTCGAACACTACCATCAGCTCTTACCAACTGAAATCGTGACTCATCGGACCAAGCCACGGTTTTCCATTCATGTAGGGACCAACCGATATGCTCACGTGCCCACGAGAGTCGCTGCAAGCGATGTCGTTCTGTGAGTAAAGGCACTCGAGTCGGTCTTCTGCTGGAAAAGCCCAAGAAAGCCAAATTTCTCCTAACAGTTCTAATAGACAAGTCCCTTGTACGTCCCACATTGATTTCTGTGGTTATTTGACGCAGTGTTGCTTGTCTGTTATAATTTACGACTCTTTGCAGACGTCGCCGGTCTCGGTCGTTAAGTGCAGGCGGTCGACCACTGCGTTGTCCATGATGGGATGTTATGCCTGAAATTTCATACTCTCGGCACACTCTTGACACAGTGGATCTGGGAATGTTGAATTCCCTAACGTTTTCCGAAATGGCATGACCCATGCGTCTAGCTCCAACTAACATTCCGCGTTCAAAGTCTGTTAATTCCCGTCGTGCGGTCATCATCACGTCAAAACCTCTTCACATGAATAACTTGAACAGAAATGAAAGCTCTGCGCCTTTATACCTGTTCTACGCGATGCTACTGCCATCTGAAAATTTGCATATTGCTATCCCATGACTTTTGTCACTTCAGTGTATGTAGACGATTGCAAGACCAAAGATACACTGAAGTGACAAAAGTCATGGGATAGCAATATATCGAGACAGCATGGCTCAATATTCCTGCAGAAGACTTCCAACGACTTGTTGAGTGCATGCCACGTCGAGTTGCTGCACTTCGCCGGGCGAAATGAGGGCCGACACGATATTAAGAGGTATCCCATGAATTTTGTCACTTCAGTGTATATTTATGTTTTTGTTGGTCAATGCATTCAATTAGAGAAGACTTATAATATCTTGAGAATACCAGTGAACACATACTTATACACCTAATGTGATGCATGCACCAGATAACAGGACCACTGCATTGTGGTAACAGTTATTATGAACAGTAAATAAAATTCTTAGCTTTGCTTACCTAAATATATTCACTTGAGACAAAAGTATCAATTATTTAATGTTAAATATTCAATCAAATTTAATTGTACTAAAATTCCATTATTTTTGTTGGATATTATATGGGGTTCCAATATGGAGTTTGATAGTTTATATGGAGTTACGGCATATTAATGTCAAAACTTAACTTCACCTTAAATATCAGGAATACCATTACGCATAAAATAATTATTTTTTAGATGGATTTGTATGGGGGCTTTACATTTCTTATATAGAACTGAAAATGCTGACAGAGAAAGTTAGTAGAGTTATTGCGTTAAAATTTAAGTTCAATAACGTTTTTATACAAAATGTAAACATCTTTCCATTTCTAAAAAAATATGACTTATAAAAATTAAATTAGATTACAGACATGTTAGAAATCCTAAATTAAAAATAAGGAATAAAAAAGAAATGATATATATTAAAAAATAAGGAATTAAAAGACAATTGAATACGAATAGGAACAAGCATGTAATTTTACTTACTTATGTGTTTTCCTTTCATTTCTTTTACTGAATATTAATTGAAAGGAAAGTATCTTCGTCTTTCGCAATAATTTTTTTAAATATTCAAACAATAATGAAGATAATATTAACTATAAATAAAACTCACTATACTACTGATGGTATTCATTGAATCTAATTTTTTTCAATCTTTTTCCAAATCAATTATTGAGCTTTGAATACAGGCCTTTCTTATGAACAAAAATAATAAGACCAGGAACAATTTATGCATGTTTTATTTATAACTTTTCTACTCTCAAAAAATATGCTATGATAACCAAAAGAAACAGTAGTAGGGAATTAGGTATTTGAAGGTATTATTTATAGTAAACAAAATAGGCATTTGCAAAGGAAAACATTAGTGATTTTTTTCTATTTTATGAAATGTATTCCTATCTTTCTGCATAAGTAGAAATATAGGAGAGAATAATCATTTAGTATTAAATCTGATTCTAATAAATGGCGTTTTAAAAAATTAAATTAAATTAAAAAACAACATATGAATAAAATAAATATAATTTTTATGTTCAATGATCCTGTAGAGCACGATATATATATAAGAAAATCATCAGTTAATTCAAAAAGGAAATTTTACGCAAACTATATTTTTTATTTACAAACTAAAACGCGATTTCTGGCATGATTCAAATATTTTCATTCTAGAATTGACATCAGGTTAAAAATCTTGCCAAAATATATTTTTAAAAATGTTCATCAGATTATATATTAGGCAATACTAAATTATATTTGAATTAAACTAAAAAATTTTTTTTTCTTTAAATTCATAAGAAGCCTTAGATAGCAACGAAACATATAAATAATGTAAAACACAGTAATTTCATTAATAATAATAATAAAAAAAATTTTATGGCATATAAAATTTGATGTTCAGAAAATATTGTAGTGGATACAGTTATTATTTTGTTCTCTAAGCAAGAAAGATTCAAAATTAAATACCATAAATTCTAACGCAACGCTAGCTCTTTACAGAACGTATCGATCGGCAACAGTTTGTGCCCTGTTGCATCTCGGTCAATCTCTCTCTGTTTCACCTGTTGCATTCCATCTTCACACAAATGCGATTGTTTCTCTTCTGCTCGGTAAAAGATTGGTAAGGAAAGCCAAAATATAGTTGCAGTAAAATGCTTTCTCAGCTTTTGCTATCTACGAAAGCCTATTTCATGTGTGTGTGTTTCTCCTTTTTATGTCTTCGCTTAATAAAGAACGTCTGAAATGTTACACTCATGATTTAAAATTGATGGATTTCAAACTATTTGAGTGCTGTATTTATAAATACAGTTTTTTCCATTCACGTCAATAGGATTTGATGCTGAAATAAATTCACACACACAATGCGTGTGATGTGTGTGTTGTTACACACGCATGTTACACAATGCACACAATTTTATACGTGTAAAATTATATGATAGCCTTTTGGCCGCAAGACAGACAAATTCAGAAAAGGGTGTTTGTGTGAGTTGAGTAGGTGTCTGTAAAGAGAGAGGAAGTGTGGCGGGACCATAATCGAGTGTGATGGATGTCTAAGTAAATTGAGAAATCGTTACAGTCAACATCTTGTGTTTATTTGCGTTAGATTTATGTGAAAGATATATCGAACAAATGGGTTTCATAACTATTTTTTAAATAAAAGAAACACAATAGTTATTTAAAAACATAAGGACTCTTAAAAACTCTCTGTTTTGTTTCGAATGAGCTGCTAAGTTTTTAAACCATTAATATGTAAATTATAATAAAATAGCATGCAAAAGAAATAGTTTTTTTTGTCAGACTGCCAAAGGAAACAAATTTCAATTTTTTTTATAATTTTAGAAAATGTATCTTTTAATATTCTTTCTTCCTTCCTTCTGTTTTTCTTTATGATTAGACTTAATATTTTCTTCCTTCAACTTAGTTCCTTTAATTGATATATCTGAGATTTTTCAATTTAGTAACATATTTTTTTTTCTGCAGTCATTCATAAAGTTATATTATATTTTTATATCAGACGTAACATAGTCTGAATATATTTAAGTTAAAATTTATAAACGCAAATAAAGAATAATTATCGAGCAAAACTTAGATAAGATTCATAAAAAACTGAAACAATTAATCATACATAAACATACAATACACATCTGATTTACTAAATATTTAGAAATTAATCAGTATTTTTTTAATGCAGAAATTTTTTCTGTAATATTTTCTTGTATAAATGATTGCGGTTTTTCTCCCATACGAAATGAAAATACAAGGCTGCTACCCCTAAATGCCCCGATGGGCTTTTCGTGGTATACATGAAGTGAATGATGTTAAATACAAGCAAACATGTTCTAGAGACCTGTTATCTACAAATTCCAGAGATCAAATTTCGCTTTTATTCCATATTTCTAATTCCAATACATTCCGTTACATCGAACTCATTTCATTGAGTATACACATCTCCTCTTCTCTTCCTTGTTTTAGCGTGACCATTCACAGTATTTTTTTGTAGATCTGGTTTTAAAAATTCGAATTACAATTTCAAGAATATTTTACTGCCATGAACATCCAATCAGAACAAAACAGTGTTCGTATAAAGTTAAAAAAGAGAAGAGGGGATGGGGCAGCTGAACGATACCAGCGTGCCTTATTTTATAACGCCTTATTTTATAGCCAAGTTAGAAATTTGATTGAGATTGGCAGACGCCTCTCATGTTCTAACAAACAAAATGGCAGATCTCACAGAAAAATTGCATGGAAGGGGAGGGGCGAGGTCGCTCCAATCAGCAGAAAAATGGTAGAAAATTTGGTTCCCTTTACAAGTGATTCTTGCTCTGTAAGGGGTCAAAAAAGGAGGATGTTCCATCAGCTGTTTAACACTCAATTTTTAAAGGCACAATAATGGAGGGTTTAAACACTAGTGTAGGTGCATTCATTGGGAAAAATCTCTATGAGTTTCCCAATGAATGCACCTATGAGCTCTTGTTCTCCTGAATGACAAAGATGTGTGATTTATATATAGTTTGGCGTGCACATTTACAATAAAAGAATTATATAATTTTGAGTAATTTTCTTTTCATGATATCAATAAGTTGCTTATTTTTTTCCGTATTTGTTATTTCGCAGCTCAATATAATTCTGGTAAATCTTTTATATACTAGACATAAATAAATATGGCGTTTTCTAATATTCCTATGCTTATTTGCACACCATGCATATTTTCATATAAAATATTAAAAAAATGCTTTCTTTTAATAAATATTAAGCTTCCTGATTTATTACCAGCTGCTGCTATCTACGAAATATGTTTATGGAATCTACACGAAATTCTCGATATTCGCGAGAATGCATTGCAATATTTATGATCTACATATTTAACTTCCAATTTTAAATCTTTAACAATATTGTAAATTGCTCTATTTTCATAACTTTAACTCAATATGCAATTATTAATTAATTTGGTTTCACGTATCTGATTTATATTCTGTATTATATAAATATAAATTTTGCTTTTCAAAATGCGGTTCTTGTTACATTAAAAATTGGCTTCTATTTTGATGAATTCAAATTTAGTTCGCGCTTTCACATTTTTATTCATGAAACTGATTTTCTCCTATTGTTGACAGTATTTTCGGAGTTGAATTAATAATTACTTCCAACTTTTTGTTTCCTACTCTTAAAGATATTGATTTTGACATTCACTTTAATATTTCAACATTTTTTTTTCGAAGATCAACTTCATTAAGGTTTATCAAAAGATCAACTTTCCGTAAATTTCATGGTGCATTAAAATGTACAAGAAATAATAATGAAGCTGTTTTAAATATAATTATTTAAATCTTTAAACCCTCAAAAGTCTCATTTTTGAAAATTCTTGAATACTTATTATTTGTTTGTACTTAAGAATATATCGAGTATATTTATACTTTGATATCGTCACTCAATCTAGAATTACGAATCATTCGCTTAAGGAAAGGTTTCAGTATTTCAGTGACAGTATTTTAGTTCAGTATTTAGTGACATTATTTTAGTATTACGTTTATTTTCTGAAATAAGCAAGTATATCAAAATTTTTGTAATATTATGAAGTTCGATTTTTGTACATCGATCACCACCAATTTATGAAAAAATTTATGAAAAAATATTCATAATACAAGAATATACTGCTCATTAATTTACAAGACAATTAAAAAAATTTAAAAAAAAGTTGTCAATTTAAAAAAAGACGTAAAACATTTACAAAAAACGTCTGAAAATTAATATACTTTAGCTTTAAAAATATTGCATAACTTCAATTGACATCTGTTCATTGATAAAAATATTGTAAACGTGCTATTGTTTTCCAAAAATTCTACTTAAATTTTAAATAGTTAAAAAATTGCATCTTCAAAAATGTAATAATAGATTTAATTCATTTAATTTAATAATAGATTTAAACTTCAAGAAATCGATTTTTACGCTTTAGCTTCGCAATGATATTAAAAAAAAAATGTATTATATTTTGGGAATTATATTATATATTCATTTTAATATTTGTATTATATTTTAGAATAACTAATGATAATTAAATCTGCAGTTAATAAGATTTTCAAGTAACTCTGAAGTCTCTCTGATACAAAATTCTATGCTCACCGACATAATTTTTACTAAGCTAACAATAAAAAAAGAAGGAAGAAGAATTGGATTAGAAGGAAGGAATTCTTTTGTTAAAGAGCTGCTTAATATTGTATAGACAATGCCGCTATACGCTATACGATACAGACGCAGCCTGACAAGCCTGAGCTCATGCATCAGTTTACACCGAGTGCGATATTAAATAATTTCATTGTACACGAAATATAACAGCTCGAATCTATATAATTGCCGCAACTCAACAATGACTAATGCATAGTCTACAATGAAAATAATATGTTCAAATAAAAAATTTCTCTTCAAAAAAGACCCATTTCTGAGACGCCTTGCCCTTTAGTTCTAGAAGAAATTTATAAACCTGCTTATTAATGAAACTTTCGAATTGGTAGCTAATTGTCAGAATTCAAAGGAAGAAGTAGAGATTATTAGTGATTTCAATCATTTATTCTATCATCTTAATAAAAATAGATATAAGAAATTCACTTCCATTACAATTATTAAAAAAAACTATTTTCAAAATCATCCTTGATTTTTTAATCATTTACCTTTAAGATATTTCATAAAGCATATAACAGTTTATTTTTTTACAATATAATAGGAGAGTTTTAAAATATTGATCAGGAAATACAACGATAGGTTAAAAAATTTAAAAATCTGAAAATGCAATTAATTAATTTTGAAATAAAGCAAGTATTCTGTTGGAATGAATTAATGTTAAAAAAATATGAAAATAATTTCTTCTTTTTTGTTTTAAAATATTTTTTTTCTTTTTGAAACGAAAAATTTCGCAAATTATATGTGTATAATAGCAAAATTCTCCACTTGGGCCAAAACTGTAAGAAATATGAAATTTTATAAATATGAGACAGATTTATAATTTATAAATAATAAAGTTTACTGATTATGCTTTCTCTACATTGAAGACTAATATTGAAAATTAGGTAAAATTTATTTAAAAAATGATTATAAAATATAATGTATGACAATATTCTTATAAAATTTACATGGTACTGGTGATAAAATATTTAGAATATAAGCTATAAAATCATTAAGAGCTTACGAGAACGTAGAATTAAATTACAAACAATATTAGTAATCACAAAATTTTACTTCATGCTTTAATTAAAAAAAGATTCACAAAGAAACAATAAATATCTGTCATTCAAGAAATTTGTTTTAAACATAACTTTTAATTAAGGAATTTATCTGATTTTCAAAATATTTACATTCATATTCCTTTAACTAAAACTTTGTACAATTTGACACATTACGTAATAATAATTTTAAAATAATATATATATTACGGAACGAAAAATCTTACCTTCCTGGAAACTTTTCATTCTTATTCTTGACATATATAACATTTTTCAGATTCACTTCGAATTCCATTTGTCGGGTTTCGAACTGAGATCACTTAGTTAAAAAATACAATGTATTAGACGCCATTATGCCGTCAGACTAAGCAGTTTATAAATAAAATAATTCTTACAATACTTCCTTCCTCCCAGTAAATATTTAAAAAATAATATTTAAAAAAATATTTCATAAACAAGTAATATAAAAAAAATTTTTAAGTCAATTCCTACTTTTTTAATTTCCTACTTTTTTCCTCTTGCATCTGGCGCCATCTATTGGTAAACATATGCAACTTAAATCTAAAAAAAACTAAAATTAATTAATTTAATTTAATTACTGAATTAATATATTGAAAAAATTGTATTAATATCAAGTGTCATCCACTACAAGTTCAAAAAATGCATTTGAACTTGAATGGATAAATAAAAAGTATTTTAAGAACGATTGAAAATTTGAACAAGATATAGATAGGGAGAGTGTGAGCTAATAGAAGGAATTGAAAAAAAACAAAAACAGAAAAGGCTTTTTTTGGATATTTATAAAAAAAAAAACACAGAAAAGACGTTTTTGGAAGTCTTTGTAAAATACAAAAAAAAATAATAATTTTATAAATCATATAATAGTTTCTTTATAATGTCACAGAAGAGATTCAAAATATTGATCAGAAAATACAATGATAGGCTAATTAAAAAGTGAGAATGCAATCTTACAGAGAAAGCAGTATTGAGATAGAGAATGCGTTCACATTCGAATAATTGGCAGGGAATTTAATTTTTAATGTTGTTAATAAAAATAGGACATTACGTTTTAATGTAACTGACAGTGAAAATTTATTTTGACGTTATTCGAACACTAAATTTATGATATCGATAGCATGAAAACATTTTTATTAACATGTACAATTAATTTCCACCACAAAATGGAATTATTTTTTTAAATATGAATTACTACTTTCAAGACTTTGATATTTATGTTTGTTATATTTATTGCTAAATTGTTTTGAGACTGTCAGTCTAACTTTTTAATTAAATGTCTAATGTTTTTCAAAATTATTTAATATATAAAATTCTCGTGTCGCAGTGTTTGTTGCCAAACTCCTCCGAAACGGTCGTAATCCATTTTTTAAACCCCTAAATGATAAGGGTGACCCACCCTTAATTATTTTTAACTTTTTTGACAAAACAATGTAGTGTTAACAATGAAGTGTTTTTTTTTTAAATTTTTAGTCATGACATTACAGCACGTGTGTTTAAAAAAAAATTAAAGTCTTTAATCGGCTTCATTTTTTTTTTACTTTTATTTAATTAAGTGACATATAAATCAACACGTGTCGTGAACTCACGCCAACAACGGCCGTTGCTTTACCTGTATATGTTATACACAAATTTTTGTGGGAATAGTTTTAATTTAAAAGAGAAATATTTACGTGTTAAATAAATATACATGTTTTATCATTGTTAAAGGTAAGTCAAATAATAAGAGAACAAATAGTTAAATAGCATTAAATTATATTTACTTTTAGCACAAAATTGGCAACTTTATTATTGTTCTAAGAAAAATAAAGATGGCTTGCGTTTAACTTACAAGTGTGATTGTGTTGTAATTTACTTTTATTTGGCGAATGGGTCTTAAGTTATTTAAGTTGCATAAGATTATCGAAACATAAAATTTATTTTGAAAGAGAGAGATAAAGTAAAATTTTATGACTGTTAGTGACTTTCGTTTTTATGTTAAAAATACAATTATATTTTACTGTTTTACACCATTAAAACTTTAATTTGATATATTTATATTTACAGTTAATAATGCCAGCAAGACGCAAAGGGCCAAACGATAAAAAGTGCAAGCGTGCAAAATATGCAAAAGAGTACATAGAAGAGATTCCAACAAGACAATGCAGATGCGCGTGTGAGCATGGTTCGTGAAAATCAAGATGGAAACGACAAGTTTTTCAACACACAAAGCAATTGACCAACAACGCCAACAAGGGCATTTCATCGGATTCATTCCTTCGACTAGCATTCAGTATGACCCAGTTGAATATTATGCTCATCCCAAAGTGGACATTGGTACTATGGACAAAGAAATTGTCATTTAAATCAAAAATGAGTCAATTTTTGCAAAAAATTTTATTTTTATCCGTACGGATCCAGATTCTAGCCTGTTCCTGAAGTTAATTCGCACATTTAATTCATGCTTCCAAATGACATCGCTCGGAGCAACTGAAATAGTGCAAAATAATGCTGCAAACGGTCAACAATTTAATTCGACGTTCAAAATCAAAGGCCAAGTTTTTCACAAAGTGGGCTCATTTCTGCCAATGCCAGACGAATTTTATAAATTTTTAAAAATTTATTTTATGGGTGGTGAGGACTCCGAACGTGCATTCGCCAATCGCGTGGATGCACAACGGCTACAATAACCTCAATTCCCCTTTTGCCAGGCGCATCGTCAGGGAGTTGGACGCTCTGTTGAATGAGCACAATGAACTTTTAAAATTATTTAAATCTCACATGCCTAAATTACTAAGTGATAATCACGCTATTGCCATCAATCCTGATAAAACACCAGCTGGCGAGCACATACGGAGATTCAATGCAGCTGTTGTTGACGACGTTGCCGGAATCATGGTTGGCGACCGTACAGCTTCGCGACAAATCGTGATTCGAAGAAGAGAGTTTCATTGCTGATACCCACCGTTCATATGACGTTCTCCAATATCCGCTAATTTTCTGGAAGGGACAGGACGGATATATCATAGCGAGAACCCGTAACAGGTACGTTATTCATTATTAAAAACATGATTACTTATTTTCAATTAATTTAAATATCTAATTACAGGAACCGAAACAAACAAGAATGTTAGCTCAAAGGATTATTATGCGTATCGTTTGATAATTAGACGCGGTCAAGACAACGTCATTCTACGATGTCATGAGCCTTGCCAATAATTCATGATCGACATGTACGTGAAGATTGAGAGCGAACGACTACGATAGCCATAACGAAAAGCTGCGTGCGAAAGAATATATTCACTTGCGAGACGCTATTGCGAACAACGCTGACACTGCCGAAATTGGTAACTGTGTCATTCTACCATCATCGTACATAGGTAGTCCACGTCACATGCAGGAATACATACAGGATACTATGGCTTTCGTGCGCGAATACGGACGACAGTGTTTTTTCATCACGTTTACATGTAATTCAAAATGGCAGGATATTACATCGTTGCTATTAGCAGGACAAAATGCAATACATCGTCATGACATTACAGCACGTGTGTTTAAACAAAAATTAAAGTCTTTAATCGGCTTCATTACAAAATTACATATATTTGGCCCCACAATTTGCTGGATGTATTCGGTTGAGTAGCAAAAGCGAGGATTACCCCATGCTCACATTTTGATTTGGTTCATCGACAAAATACGTCCTGAAGACATCGATAATTTAATTTCTGCAGAAATTCCAAATCCGTCTACTGATCAATTATTGTTTGATATTGTCACTAAAATTATGATTCATGGCCCATGCGGCCATATGAATCGTTCATCGCCTTGCATGGTAGATGGAAAATGTACAAAGCGTTTTCCTAAAGATTTCACCCAAGATACAGTCATACATGACGACGGGTATCCAATATATCATCGAAGAAGTACCGATAATAATTATTTACTAAAACTATCAGTAACGTAGACATTGATATTGACAATCGTTGGGTTGCACCATATTCACCTCTGCTGAGCAAAACGTCCAATGTTCATATTAATGTTCAGTTCTGCAGTTCGGTAAAGAGCATCAAATATATTTCCAAGTATGTGAATAAAGGAAGATATATGACTGTATTTCGAATTGAAAATACCAATGTGAATGCTCCTCCAACGACAACGACAACAATAACAACGATGAAATAACGAATTACCAAATTGGCCGGTACATCAGCTCCAATGAAGCTGTCTGGCATATCTTTGGCAGCAGTTATAAATTTAGCTGTCCATCTTAAAAACGGCCAGCGCGTATTTTTCACTAATGAGACATCGTGCTATAAATCCACCAAAAACTACACTCACCGAATTTTTTGAATTGTGTAATCGTGCAGATGCCTGCGGTTCCTTCGCACAAACACTCTATTCAGAAATACCACGCTATTTTATGTGGATTCAATCAAAAACATGGATGCCCCCCACTTGATACATGCCCAGGTTTATTCAAATCAAACAATTTGGGTCGTGTATATACAGTCAATCCAAGGCAAACTGAGTGCTTTTATCTGCGACTGTTGTTGGTTAGTGTCACAGCCCATTGTTATTTCAAGATATACGTAAAGTAAATGGTCAACAGTATCCAACGTATAAAGATACATGCCTTGCACTAGGCTTGTTAGAAGACGACACTCATTGGGACAGTATGCTTACTGAAGCAGCATTAAGCTGTAAATGCTATTCGCTATAGTGTTGACTACATGTTTCCCGGCTCGAGCACAAACGTTGTAGGATAATCACGAAGATTCAATGACTGAAGATGTATTGCATCGACATTGTACAAGGTGCAACGATCTAACGATATCATTCAGCGACGCAATGTACAATGAAGCATTGATTGCTATCGAGGATCTTTGCATTGTCATTGCCAATTTACAAATCAGTCATTTTGGTATGAGTTCAACAAATCGAAGTGCACCTGATTTAATCAACACTGATATGAGTCGTGAACTACAGTAAAATACTGTAGAAATGGCAGCGATTGTTACTTGCAATGTCCCATTACTGACTGATGAACAAAAAACCATTTACGACAGCATTATGCTGGCAGTTTCGGCAGGACAAGGAGGATTCTTTTTTTTTTTTTTGGACGCACCAGGTGGAACTGGCAAAACATTTCTCATTTTGTTACTTCTTGCCGAGATACTATCAAAAAATGGCATCGCATTGGCCGTTGCATCATCTAGTATTACAGCTACTTTATTAGAGGGAGGCAGAACAGCTCATTCAATATTTAAGCTGCCACTGAATATTCAAAATAACCCATATGCAATATAAAGAAACAATCATCCATGGACACCGTGCAGAAACAGTGTAAAATTATCATCTGGGATGAATGCACTATGACACACAAACATTCGCTTGAGGCAATGAACAGGACATTGAAGTATATAAAAAACAACGACAAATTATTTAGCGGCACTCTGTTACTCCTTTCAGGTGATTTCAGGCAAACATTTCCTGTCATTCCACATTCAGCTTATGCTGATGAGATCAACGTTGATTTAAAATCATCGTCACTGTGGCGTAATGTTGAAAAATTACAACTAAAAGTAAACATGCGCGTTCAAATGCTTCAAGATCCATCCGCTGAAACATTCTCAAAACAATTGTTAGATATTGACGATGGAAAAGTTGCTGTACATTAAAATACTGGATGCATAAAATTGCCGACAGATTTCTGCACAATCATCGACTCGAAAAATAATCTCATCGACCACATATTTCTCGATGTATGCACACAAGTAAAAAATCTTGATTGGTTGGCAGAAAGAGCAATTTTGGCAGCAAAAAATGCGGACGTCAATGGTTTAAATTCCAAGATACAATAGTTGTTACCAGGGGACTTGATGTCATACAAATCTATCGATACAGTTTGCGATGCCAATGAAGCTGTTTATCCAATTGAGTTTTTGAATTCATTGGATTTGCCCCGCATGCCACCGCATCATTTACAATTAAAGGTTGGATCTCCGGTTATTTTGATTCGTAATTAGAACCCACCACGGCTGTGCAATGGAACATGATTAGTAATTAAAAAATTAATGAAAAATCGGCATTTATCGAAGCCAGCATTTTGAATGGCAAGTACTGAGGCGAAAATATATTGCTGCCACGAATCCCTATGATTCCCACAGATGTGCCAATTGAATTCAAACTTATTGATTGTCATTGTGAATGCCATTTTAATTTCCAATTAGATAGGCATTCACAATGACAACAAATCGCAAGGCGAAACGATGTCAGTTTGTGGCTTAGTTTTGGGCACACCGTGTTTTTCCCACGAACAACTATACGTGGCATGCTCGCGCGTGGGTAAACCATCCAGTTTGTTTGTGTTTGCTAAAGACGGACTAACCAAAAATATTATACACCCCACTGCACTTAGATATTGGTGTTGATTATTTTTTAATTGTCATAATTAGTAGTAAATATGTAAATAACTATTTTTGATATATATATACCGCTATTATATAATGCAATTTAAAATATATTTGTTAATTTAATAAAGTATAAAGGATGAAATAAATAAATGGTTAGTGTATTATCATTTTATAGGCCGTCATTGTCTGCGACGTTCCATTCCTCTTCCAATCATAACCACATTTCCACACACTTATAGTAAGTTATTTTTTTTTTATTTAACTAAAAAAATATTTTATAGAAATAATGTATATGGCAAAACAACGTTAGCCGGGTCAACTAGTAATATATTTATATATTGTTAGATGTTCTATATACGTTACTCCTTTTCTCATTAATTATTAGAAATTTAAGTTCTGAAAATGAAATTCGCAATATAGCAAACATTTTTAAGTGCAAATAAAATTTCAGTTTGCCATGTAAATTGTGAAAGCCTTTCATAAAAATCCCACTTTTTATTCCACTAAACTAGTTTCATTACAATTGAAGATATAAAAAAATCCAATTTTCTCTTTGATCAAATAATTTATAAAAAAATAATTTGAGAGATAGAAAATCAATCGAGATTCCCTTAAAAAGTAATTTTGATATTGCTTAGAATATCAATTGTCATCGGCAATTCAAAAAACTGCTTTTTTCAATATAATATTTTGGATCTTTTTTGGAAGTTTTTTCTTTTAAAAGCGAATTCGAACTCTTCAAAGAATTTGAAATGAGAAATTTCACATAAACTTTTCAGTAACTATAAACTATAAACATAGTACACAGACATATGTATATGTATATTGATTATTAGATTGTATATAAATTTTGACTATTAGATTATAATGGAAAGAGGAAGCAGTTTTTTTTCTCTTTTTTATGATAGAAAGCGCACTTACTTAAACGTCAGAAAAATATTTGAAACCTCCCACTTAATTTTTAAAAAGTTATTTACAACATAGAAAATATAAGTAAAAGTTCCCATGTTTACTGTTGTAAGGAGCAAGATTAATGTGCAGGCCAAAAAGCTCTTTGTACCCATGGAGGTGGAAGAAGTCACAAAGTCATTCGCATTTATTACAAGGGATCCTAGGTTTGTCATAAATTAAACGATCACTTTTAATATTCGACGCGCAATGCTTTTTACTTATAATCTAAATTTTAAAGCAAATAAAATAATATTCATTTACAATCTTTGGTTTCAAATATTTTATCTTTTTCAGATGGTCATCGTCCCAAGCAATATTCTGTATTCAGCACTTTGGTTTAGATGGCTTCTCCGAAATTTTTTTGAAAGGAATGCTGCACTCTAAGTGGACATTTGATGATTTGCACACAATGTGGACTTCAAAGGACAGTTTGTGATAAGTAGTTGACGCGGTATTGAACTCAATTGCTCGTTTTCAATTGAAACGGAAGTGAAATTAAGAAACCTTAGCGAGATTACCTTATTGCTAAATTATCGTCTTAACGTTTCACTCACGCCTTATAGTATCGAGTGAGTTGCAGAGTTTTGTCCTGCATTTTGTGACGTTTCATTGAAAGACGTAATTTTTTGGATAGAAGTCAATTAATATAAAACTAAATTGAAGTCAAATAGATTTCATTTTAAATCAAAATTCGAGTAATTTTTTTTTCAATTTCTCTGAAATTTCTTTTTGATAATTGTTTTATTGTTAATAAGAAAACGTTTGGCTAAACAGAGCATTGTAATCTTTCATTAAATTCTACTTTACTTTTTGTCCTCATTTTTCTTATTTATATGCCATCTATATTTTTCTTTGTTTTATGCTAATTAGCATCATTTTTAATTTAAAATCAAGCGATATGGGCTATTATTTTATGTAATTTCATCAATTTCTGAGAAAATAACAGTTTATTTCAAATTTGTTTGTTAAAATGTAAAAGAAATAATGAAATTGAAATTAATAAAAAATAATTTTAATTTCCTTCTACTTAACTACTGAAACTAAATAAGATATTTTCAAGATATTTTTAAAACATTTTCAAATGGTATTTTACTAAAAATATCGAGGTAACTTGAATATAAATTTTCTAAATACATAAAAGACATTTGTTGCTTCGTAATAAAATCGTCTAGGACTTCTAGAAAATGTCCTCGTGAAAGTTGTCAAGGTTTTCTTCCATACCACATACAACTGCTTAGCAGCTATTTCTGGATGCTCTCTTCGAAGTCACGATTCCTCCCCTCTACTTCTAAATATAAACATCGTCTTGTTTGCCCTAACATGGCTTAAAAGTTTGATTGAAGTGGACTTAATCTAGAAATTCAAATAAATTACAGATTTGATAAGAAACAAGTGCCAAAGCATTAGTCCTCCGTACTACTATTAAAAGTGTTTCTGCACCATACTTTGTTTGGTGAATATGCATACGATTGAATAGTATTTTATCTTTTGTATGGTGCGTTTCTCAGCAAAATACAATGATAAACACAACAGAAAATATATTAATAAGATAAAAAAAACAAAGAATTATATGCATGATGTAAACTTAAAACGCATTTTCTTTTAAAGAAATACAAACAGTTCTATTTTAATAAGCGAAATTGACACGTACCTTAGCAATAGAATCAGTGTATTAATTTTAACATAAGTTCCAGATAATACTTTTTTCCTCCTACAACAGGGGTGTCAACTAAATAAATTGCAATTTGTAAAGTCTGTGGAATGTGAAGAATAGAATTTCCAAATATATATCTTTTTAAGAGGGAATTTTTTACTAATTGGAGGAGATTGTTTTCGCTTGCATGCCTTTCTTTTAATAATTTAGAATTAAGAGGAAAAGAGGAGAATAAATGCAGAAAAAAGGAAAATTAAAAGTAATTGAAGCAAAACAAAGATGGATATAATGCATTTCGTGGTTGAAATCTTTCTTCTCAGTTTCATTCAATTTTTTTTTCAATTTTAATATTGGTGTTCCATTTGTTCATACCATGATCAATGGCATCCCATTCCATATCTTAGGGAAAAATATATTAATACGAAATCATGTAGTAATTCATAAATTTTGAAATATATTTTATGCAGAATGAGACTTTCCAATCATATCTGATTTTGAAATGCTGCTAATACAATATTTTGTTGCTAATATAATATAGAATATTTATTTTTATTATTTTATAATTATATATTTAAACATTTATCTAAATATTATATACATATATGTGTGTGTGTGTATAGTGCACTCCACTCCAAGTTCTAAGATTTTTAGAGTTCTCGAGTGTACGACAAATTTAAGTCCCTTGTCTTAACTATCACACGGCATGATTATCGGCACTACAAGGGGTTCACTTTGAAAAACGAATTCTGCCTATTCAGTGATTTCAGAGAAAAAAAAGAATTAAACAACACTTCTGGTCAACTCGTCGCAGAACTCCTTCTCTTTTTCACCAAAATGACAACCATTCGTTCAAACAACCAGACAACCATTTTTCACTAAAACCAACCAAAAGACCTCATTCTCTTTTTCACCTTTCCTTTTAAGACAATCCCTCAAGAGGGAGCAGCTTTTCTCATTCTCATTGTAGTAAGCATTTATCAGTTCGTAGTCTATCATCCATCACGATGAAACAACTCATGGTAGAATTCACATTCAATCTGTAGTTATTTCGACCTATGCAGGCATTTTCTCATTTTCTTTTTATACATGATACCGAATATCGGCTCTCAGATTTGAGTGGCAGGTTGTTCTCATTGGTACAAAACTCTAGTTGCTTGTAATTTAACTGGCTACAATAAATCTCGTCTGCTAACAAATTTGAGTAATGGGTTTATTATATATATTTTTAAATAGCATGCATTCCTCTCTACTGGGGCTGAAATACCAAAACTCTTGAGAATAAATTGCTACACTACTCTATTCATACACCGAGTGGATAAATTATTAAATCCTCTTACTTTTTATTCTTATAAACTTTTATCAGATTGTGTACAGAGAAATTGTTGACAATCACACAATTGCAATTTACAGATCTCCTCTGTTGGAAATATTATCAATATTTTTTACGCCCTGAAAAAAATATTATGGAAATATTTTTTTCTAATGAATTCTAAAGAAGAAACTTTGAAATGTTTCCATTTAAGCAAATATGAAAGAAAATTTAAACACATGTGATTATAAAATAATAAAATTAAAAATTATTGAGATTTGTTTTTAAAGGAAACATTTTAATTTTTGCATTAATATAGTGAAAAGCAAGAGCATTTTTTAAAATTTATTTACTACTTCGAAATGGAGTTTATTTCCTTTTAAAATATTTGATTAAAACCTTTTTCAGCTGGCGTGTGATTGAAAAGAGTTCAGACTTGCACTATCCAGGAAAATTTGCAAAATGATATCATTGATTTAGAAAAATGGCTCATTAACTGGAAGATAAAATTAAATGTAGACTAGACTAAAGCAGTTCTTTTCATTTGCAAAAAATCCTATAATCCTCCTAATATTAAAATATCTAATAAATATATCATCTGGTCTAAAGAAACTAAGTACTTAGGAATTATTTTTAATATTAAACTTAACTACAGATCGCATATCTAAACCTTAGAACTCAATTTAGAATTCTCTATCCTTTAATCAATAGAAATTCAGCTTTACATCTTAATCTCAAAGTTCTAATATATCTCTCTTATCTTCTTCCAGTATTAGCTTATGCAAGCCCAATTTGGAGTTCTGTTGCACGTACAAAGTTTGAAATTATTCAAAGGCTTGAAAAAAACTCTCAGAATGTTAACGAATTCACCTTGGCACTTTCGTAATAACGATATTAGACGAGCTCTCTCGATTCCAAGTTTAAGACAATTTGTTCACAAAATTTTTACTAAATTCTATAATGATATGCAAAACATCAATAACTCTGTCATCCCGCAAAACATAGCAAAAGACTTCACGCTGTTATAAATATTTTAAATCATATCCTTATTATGGCAATTTTCTCCTGCTCTGACTTATTACCCACAGCTGCCTAGATGAAAACATTTTACTTTTCTCCTAATTTGACCTTTGCTATTTCTGTTTTAGACATCTACACTCAAGAGCCAAAACATTATGACACCTGTCAATAACGAGTTGGCCCACCTTTGGTGCGCAACACAGCTTTAACCCGCCTTGGCATGGATTAATACCACTACTTAATACCAGTTAAATACCACTTTCACCTGATCATGTGCCTTCCACGTCATCCAGGCGAGTTCATTGCAAAATGTAGGGGTGGTCATAATGTTTTGGCTCTTGAGTGTACATCTTCATCTACTCACTCTTTCATCAACATCTCACTCTTTCATCATTCTCATCTTTTGAAATGCTTGTTATTTTTCATTTTATAACATAAAAACAATTCTTTTTTTTTTAAAAAAGAAGCATTTAATTATCTTTTTTTTTATTAACTCAAAGGGCAATGGACCACTGCTGTGTTTCAACATTTTATAATGAAGGAGCTAGTGGCAGCTACGCGGCCAAGGATCTCAGTATTAATCTACAATAAGAGAAAAGCAGTTAAAAGTCAATTCGCTGAAACAATTCGTAGAAAAACAGAAAGGTACCCAACGCGTTTGGTAGAGGGTGACAATAACAAATGAAATACGAATTAAAGTATTCTAACAGCATTGACGATAAGTAAAATACTAAACGATTCAAGTACAGTTAGTAGTTGAAATTTTGTTCAAAACTTTTCTCAACTGAAAACTTTCATTCATCGCGAAATTCCTTTTTCAAAGCTGTTTTTCACGAGAGATGCGCAGAACTGCCGAAATGCGCAGGAATGTTGCCATGACAACAGCGATAAGAGTTAGAGTTTGTTTGTTGTAAATTGTTTTACTTGCCAAGAAATTGTTTTACTTGTAGAAATTGTTTTACTTGCCAAGTGAGCGGAGATGAGATAAGCGTGCGTCTCAGAAGATTACTTTTAAGGTAATATTTTATGTCTAATAAGTTAATGAAATAATTTTTTTTTCGTAATATTTTTTTAAAAATTTTAAATAACATTAATAGCGTGAAATGTGAATTAATTTTATATTTTGATTTCTGTTTTGTTTTTTTTATATTCTAGTTTCAATATATAAATGCATTACTTGAATGTCTAATTACTTATTTCAGTATTTTTTGCTTGTATAATAACATTAATGTAGGAAAATAATATTTTTGAGAATTTTTTAAAAATTATAATTGCGTAATTTTGCCAGGTTTTCTCAAAAGTATATGGATAAAATTATTTTTTTGATTATTTTAACTTAACCTCAGGAACAGCAGGCCATATCTTCTAGTAGGCATTAAAATATAATATATTTTATTTATATGAATCACACATTTTTTAATGTAATACTATATCTATGTAATTCAATACTTTAAAATAAATTTAAAAAAATATGAAATATGCACTTTTAATGTAAAAAGTAATTTTCCAGTTTCTTCCAAATTTTCCAAATTCCACATTTTGTTAACGTTTTACATTAAAAACTAACATTGAATTTTCAATAAATATTTCAAAATTAAATTTTAAATTAAATAATAATGTTTTTTCAAGTATATTTACTTGTTTAAATTGTCATTTTTCAAAAATATCTCATTTAAAAATAATTACCACTATTGTGAAAATTGCTGCATTTTCAGATTGCTTTCAAAAGGCAAGATGGCATACTCGGATAATTGTAAGTATAGACATTTTCTTAAATTTATATTACTAAACTATGAATACTAACTTTTTAAGTTACATTTTTAAAATTAGTAGTATGTTTTTAAAACGTAGGATAAATAATTTTTAAAATTATTTTTAAATAGTTATGTACCGCATTAGAAGAGAAAAAATTGCATTTGTTATTTTACGTTGCGTACGTTACACAAGTAACTTGATATACTTAAATAATCTGCATAATTAAATTAAAGAAATAAAAATACTTTTAAAAAGTGAGAAAAAAGTATCTATATTTTTTCTTTAATAACAAAAAAGATAATTCAAAATTTTAATCTTTGATTTATTGTTTTTTTGAAAATATATTTTCACATAGTTATTTTAATGTATATTATAGAACTAAGTTTTAAAAGAACAATTTTAATTTATATGTTTTTTGAATTCAAATTTCTGATAATTGATGGTCAAGATATTATTGAAAAAATCAGTATGTATTCCGTATAATAATTTTATTCAGAGGATGATTAAAATAAAAACCTTCATCATCTGAGCTGTCTACAGTAACAACTATTCATCAGATTTTCGACAACATTTTTTCAGCATATTTTAATAAGAATAAAAATAAAACAGATTTGAAAACGTATTCCAGAATATACGACGATATTACTCATCCAGAAAGCTAGTTTACCAGTAAAAAATCACTGCAAGCTGATCATGACTGGATCACTTTAAATGTTCATGACATAACAGAATTCACAATCATTTTTTAGCCCAACAGTATTACTTTTTCTTTAAGAGAACATTTACCAAAACTGTGATTTCTCGACTGAAATTTTCTGCTGATATGAAGTGTTTTTCGAATATTTAAACAAACAGACTGATAAAAAATCAAAAGGATTACTCACATAAAAGATGAGTAATGCATTTCATATTAAAAGGGGATAGGATGTATCAAAAGAGTGTAAAACTGTTTTAAAAACTCAGCTTCAGAACCATCTACTCATGCAGTATCACCAGTCTAATAGGAAACAGCATAAATACAGCTGCTAGACTTAAACATTGCGAGCGGCGAGCTGGAACAACTTCTAAGAGGGGCCTGTATAGACGAGTGGCTAGCGCTCTGGCCCTCAGTACCACAGGTTTCGTGTTAGAGTCTCGGCGGTGCCATGGATGTTTGCAGTGGTTTGGAATCCACTTTAAACGGTAGGTCAAGGTCTAATAGGATCGTAGAGTGTTGCAGGGGCATTGTCAAGTTACACGTCTCATGGGTAATGCAAAGTGAGTAACGTTTACGCAGCTCTTACCTTAAGGCATCCAAGATACCTGTCTGAGTGTTTGCCAAAGAAGTTTGAGCTGAGTGTTTGCATTAGAAAAAACATGGGTAATGTTCTTTTTTTTTCCTATTCCCATTTAAATGCAACCCCTTGAATTATAAAGATTTCGCAGAACTTCTGTAATTCTTTTTTTATAAACCATCGTTATATACAACTGTTTTACCCCAGCATTTTCATGCAATTTGTTTTCATATTTGTGAGCTCCTTAGGTTCAGTGATGGGTTCCGCAACCATGTATCGCTATACTTTTTTTTTTGTGAAGTTTTATTACTCTTTCTCTTTCGGTACGCATCAGTTTGAGACATTTCTGATGCAGGATGAAGATCACCCATGCATAACAAAATCGTTAACAAATAGGTTCCGCAGCTATTTTTCTGAAGCAAGTTTTATTAGTAAATATGATATATATATATATATCATATTTCAAATATTTGTTGTATCCCCTACATGACATTCAAAGCCTGCGATACATTCAACAATTAAACATGGTTTTTGTTTTGAAGATTTCAAACAATTGTAATTGTAGTGGCAGCAATCCTCTTGATCAAATTTCTCCATTAATACTGAAATATATATTGCAGTTGAATGTTTAGCTTGGTATTAATACGTAATATACATTATACCGCTAATTTCTGGGATCTGTTTCTCTGTCATCTCTTTAAAAGTATTTTGGCGACCGGTGGCCAAGTGCTCAGGCATTTGTTATCACAGGCTTCGTGTTCGAATCCTAGCGGGGATATGGGTGGTTGTGAGTGGTTCGAAATCCACTTTAAACTGTATGTCCCGGTTTATCTAACACTCGTGTGGACAAAAAGGTCGTAGATAAAAAAACCAACTAAACTGTAAAGTATTTTGAATATTTTGACAAACTTCGATGAAGATATTTTACTGTAGACAGCACAGACCAGATAAACTTAAACAGAATAGAACGGAACAGAATTAACTTAAACATTTTAAGAAAATAATAATAAAGATTTACTGTTAATATTGGATTGTTAGGAAAAGTGAAGATACTAAAGAATTTTAAATTCGTGTAAAGAATGTAGAATATTGTTAAACGTCTGATCACAGAACCTTCATATTGGAAATTTATCATTGATATGAAAATTGTCTCCCTTATGGGAAAGATTTCTAGATACAGACTTTCTGTTTTTTACAAAGCAACGTGAAACAATTATTATTTTTTTTTTTGTAAGTTGCTAAATTTTTTTCGACAAATAAGAAAAAATTCCATTTTTTTGCTATATATTATTTTATTTTCTAATGTTGATAATTTATTCGTGTACTCATTTTTTATGCGACAGTCTGAAATATATATACCCCATTATGAGGCAAAATTTTTCAGGAATCTTTTGAAAATTCTGCTAATTTTTCCCATCTTTCACTAGCTAGGTTTTCTTAAAATGTTTAACGGATTCCTGCTCTGTCACCAAAGTTCCTTTACAGCGTATGATCTTTTCTCATTGTGAAACTGATTGAATTTATATTTTCAGAAATAAAAAAAAATGATTAATCATCAAATTTACGAATAATTTTGACAATAATGGAATCTACGGTATTATTACAAGTTTGTAGAATCTACATTTGCTTTTATTATTCCACCTAATTCTGCAAAAAATAATTGTTCTAATTATAATAATGAGTTAGTAAATGACATTGTAGAAGCATATAATTATAAGGTTGTTTGTTTCTTGTAATCTTGCTAATCTAAAAAAAATGCATCATTTTTATTTTCAGCGTTTCTTTATAAGGCTCTTTCCTTTTACGGTGTCCTTTTGGCTATGCTTTTATTTATTGCTACTATAACTGTTATATTACCTCAGATGAAACGCACCATGTTAAAGCGCAGAACAATCAGTAAGCTTTCTTAAGAATTTCTATTTATTATTACTGAAAAATTATATTATTTTGTATTAAAAACTCTTCAGTAAATTTATATTTATTTGCAGCATAAAGCAATATCAGATTAAAAATAGAATTTAATCATTTTGAAATATTAAAATTAACTTAATATTTAAGTATTGTAACCCAAACTGTTCTTCAATTGTTTTCCCCAAATTTTTTTGACAAACATGAAAAATGCCTTGAATAGAATGAAAAATTGCTTTATTCACTAACGATAAATTATGATTTTATCTCAAATATTTATCTACAATTCTAGTCATCAAAAATTGAACAAGGAATGATTATTTTTCAAATAAGGAGGCATAAATATATAAATCTGTAAATTACAGCTTTGTCCAACTCGCGGTAAGTAAAATATTCAGTACTTTGCCTAAGCATCTTGTGATGCAATTACCTCTGTTGCTCGCCACGGCATTGAGTAAAAGTGTGTTGTGGATGGCATTTGTTTGCTTCAGCAAATAATTATGGGTACTCTATAGAGAGGCAATCATTGGCAATCGTCAGCCAATCATTTTGGCCACCCTAGCCACGATTCTGATGGGTATTAAAGAATTGCTATACATCATGCTGTATATTATCGTCATGAAATCTGGCCTTAGGCGCGGCTGGAAGATAAGGGCTCAAAATCTTCATTGATGAATGCCTTTCTCCTACTGTGAGAGTAAGAACAAATGATTTTCTATATAAAGCATAGTTGAGCAGCTCTTTTGACCACAGTCATCTGCTGATATTGATTGTGTCGAATGGCACATGCTGGCATAATACGTTTTGAACACATATATATTTTAAGTTTGTGTTCTCGATGTTGTGATGCGATGTATAATAGCTATGCCCACAAAACTTTAATAATTGAATCTCGTTTGGATGACTATATTTCGATGCTTATTAATCTTTTTCTATTAAGTATTAGGTTCAACCACTAAATTTGATTATGTTACGTTTATGTGCATCCGGGTAAATTTCATTGTGAATCGTATCGATAATAGACAGAAGCCGAATTGAAAATTTATAAAAATATATATATATATAGCTAAGATCTTTATTTTTTAAAATTAATTTTATACGTCTTTGCATATTATCTGTCATAGGAATATTTTTTGCCATTTCTGCATTTGCAACTTGTGTGTTTTCTACTAAAATAATACTGAATTTTACTTTATTGCAGCATAATAAAATTTAAATTAGACTATAAGAAAATTGGTTAAATAACATTAAATAGTGTACTAAAAGTGTATTACGAGCATAAACGGCTGATAGTTATGCTAATGTTTTAAATGTTTCCAAATCAAAAATATAATAATTTTTAATTTCGATTGTACATAAAATTTATAAAAAGGTGTTCGAAATATGAAATAACAAAGGATAAAATATTAAAATACTACAAAAACTTCGATAGGCGATGTTAAGAAATATTTTAGGAAATATATGAATAAAATAAAAATACACATCTAAAACTTAATGTTTAAAATCTGTTTGGATTTCTTGTATTTTCGGGAATTGAATGTTGAATGAATTAATAAGCAAATAGAATATTATAATAGTGATATCATTTGATTGAAGAACTAACAATATGAAAAGTACAAAATATTTTAATTAAAAATGCTTATTCTGGTAAATAAGTAAAAAAAAAAAAATTAAAATTAATTTAAAAGTCAAGGAATATAAATATATCAGTAAATTTAGTTTGGATAAAAAAATAAATGGATTAATAAAAATTTTAAAACAGCAATAACTAAACTTTAAAGTATCTTTTTTTTTAGATGCGGTAGTTCGCCCATTTGCAACAAATTCGGATCCGTGCAATATTGTCTGAAAAAAACAACAACAATCAAAACACATGTAAGTAATACATTGGAAAAAATTTGTGACGTGCAGTTATCATGACAGAATATTGAAGACAATGAATAATCTTATTAAAATTTATTATCCACAAACATTATTTGAAATTTGGTTAATAACTTGATTAATGAATGAATTTTTGCCCGACTCGCAGCTCAACGCGAGCCTCTGGTGAGCATTAAGGCAGAGGTTCAATCCTCTGGCGGATTTGTTGTAGACACAGTTTCAAAAAACAAGGAACATGATGGCATTTGGGATGTTCAGCCTCTTGCCTCGCTAGTGGAACCTCTTGGTAGGAGTTTTCCATGCTTTCTCCCTGCCATACGCAAACGCGGGGTAGTCGACCTTGAAAGTGCCCCCTGAAGGCACTGCCCTCTTTCTTCAGCGACATAGAGCCAAGTCAGACGTCTACATACAGATGCTCCATCACAACAGAAGCTGCCTTCTCTTAAGTTAAAGAAGTTGCCTCCTTCCGTGAGACCAGACGGGTTCTTGGACCTGGTCGCTGTCTACCAAGTGGGATAAAAAAAAATGAATAAAACTTCAACCATCTTCATATGAAGTAGATCGTTGTAAGAAATGGATTTAAGGTAAATCAGTCATTTAGCATTTGTTTAAAATGTTTTCAGTGACAAAATATCGGGTATTGTTAAAAATCGAATATATGTATGAGATTCGATATTTGGGCGGAAATTTTGGTGTAAGTTATCCTATAGGCAATGGTCTTTTTAACCAATGCTTTAATTTTGTTTCCTTATCTCGCTTGGTAGAGAGCAACCTCCAGACTAAGTCCATGAATCGCTCTCATGCAAGAAGGGTAGGGGGTGGGTAGATTCTGTTGCGATGCAGCAGCCGTAAGTAGAAGACTGACTTATCTCCATGTATCCGCTGAAGAAGAAGAGCACCAGGATGGTTTTTAGAGGTGACTATCCCACATTTGCGTATCGAAATGAGAGAAAAACCGCAAAAGTTTTATCAGGTAATCCGACTCACAAGGCAAAAATGCTGAACATCGAAAACGGCAGCGGCGCACGTTGCCACTGAGCTTTCAGTCGGGCCTTAATTTTTACAAGTCTTATATGCAATTTTTATAATATGAAATCAAAGTGAAGATATTATATTAAATACAAAGTTATATATATAAGAAGATATATGTGAAGATATATATATTTATAGAAGATATTAGAAGATACAAAGTGAAGATAAAATTTAAAAATAAATTATTAAATTATGAACGTAGAGTATATTCATTGTTTAAACCGATATAGGGTATTTTATATTTTAAATAAATTTATAAAATATATATGTGATTATTTGCATGTATAAACATAATATTAATTTGATCTGTAATTCCCGACATAAAAAATTTGTTAAGGAAAAAATTAAAATGTAAAAAAAAATAAATAATTCAATTCTCCAGAGATAATGATATGACTTCGTAAACTGAACATGCCTTGTTAAGTAGAACTGGTGACATAATGATAACTTCGTACGTACAAAAATGCATTGTAAGATTTACTTGATAAGTCCATTGCAATTGAATTATTTTTTATAAAAATAAAATGTAATATAAACATTTGAAATTCACAAACTATTTCAATTTTTAAATATTATTACAAAGATGGACGATGCTGTTCAATAAATTTTAATTTTCTTCATTTCCTTAAAATTTTAAATTCATTTTGTTTTATTTTATTTTTACTGAATTTCCTCCACCCCTTATCGATCATTTCGGACTATTACATCTTCTTGACACTTCAAAAGAAAATTTCATAGGGGGAATTAGTTCTGAGTGAGAAACAGGACTGCAGCTTGTGGACAGCAGGTTCTTTTTAGCATGCATAGTTACTATATAACTATTTAGTACATAAATACGCTTGCATATGTGCGTATAGATAATTATTCTTTATTCTGTGTTTCTTAATTCATTTCATTTAAATTATTTTCCTATTTTTGTATTAATACTTTCAAAAAATCATACAGGTGCAAAAGAATCTTTGTAATAATTAATTTGGAAATACAGACATAAAAACTTTTAACAATAATATTTTTTTAATCAAATTGATTTTTTGATATATGCTTCTTAAACTTATTTTCATAAAATTGATTAATCTTGATAAGCTTCTGACTACATAATACAAAATTATTATTTGTATTATTTGCAGTATCTTCTTCTTCTCTGGCGCAACAACCCATGTTGTGCCGTCTGCCTACAGGCTGACGTCGGGACAGAGGATGTTTTCTTTTTACGGGGTAGAGTTGTCAGTCCTACTCTCATATGGACCGGAACATACTGTTCAAGGTGGATTCCGAATCATTGCAATCATTCATTATCATCACCGAGACTCCAACTCCAAGCCTCTATTTGTATTTGTAACCTAGAGATAGAGTGCTAGTCACTTAGTCATCAGGCCCATTTTTTAAACTTCTACTTTTCTAATTTTTTTTTTTTTTTTTTTTACTTTTATAAATTTTGTAAATCTATTGATTTTAGAATTTATAACTAAAATTATGATTTATGTTTGAGCAATACCTAGTAAGATATATGATGATGCAGCTGATTTGTTTACCTGAATTTTAAATAAAATGTAACATTTCTTTTTACTTCAAAAAAGTTATTTTTTTGTAGCTTTTGTTTTATTATATTTATATTATATGTACACATAATGACTTTAAAATAGTATCAAAACTGATAAAATCGAAAATATATGTATAACACGAAAGTTCTTTTTAAAAAAAATATTATTTTAATCATGTTGCTAATATTTCAATGTTATTTTTTTGTTGAAAACGTAGCTGAATTTATTACTTTTAATTTAAATAAAATAAAATAATTTTTTATTTCAAAATGTTATTCTTTGTAGCTTTTATGTTCTTTTACTTTTGTATATGTATATATACAAAATAAATATATATATACAAAAATTTGAAGAATATAACATTTCTATATATATATATATCTTTATATTATTGTAATAATTATATGTAATAATAAACAGTCATAAAACTAAAAAAAAATATATTTGAACAAGAAAAGTAAATCTTAAATATCATTTTAATAGGGATTTCCATTTATCTTATTGGAAAAATAAGTTCGATTTGCGAATGAAAATTACAACATTACTTCCTTGTTAGTTAAACTAAATGTTAAATTTTTATAATTGCTTCCTTTTTTGTAAAACACTATTTAATTTAGAACTTCTTGCATTCATTTTATAGTGAAATATTTGTAATAAAATTTCTGTAATAAGTCTTAATTATTAACTGTATTTCAAACATTAAAATATATATAACTTATAATCGAAATAACTATATTATGTATTTTTTCCGTCAATTAATTTACAATTAGTAAGGAATTAATTAATTTACAAATGTTCTCAGTAATAAATTTGTTTTACATACACAACACATTTAAAACACGTGCGTTGACTTAAACTAATTCTTGACTTAAATTAACTTCATTTTAATATTTAATATCAACGGAACATTCATTTATTTATAGTATAATTTATTATGCTACAGATCACAGAAATTTATATGATACACACGGAGCACTAAGTATTCTGTACAGCTTCCTATGAAAAATTTTTAAAGGAAACGTCTCGTATGTGTTTTCTTAACCCACGACACATTTGTATTGTGTGTTAAGAAAACATGAACTAACCTGGATGTCAATATGTATTAGCCAGATGTGTTTTCCATAAAAATAGTTTACTGTATCAAAAAAATTTGATGTAATAAAAATTTTAGCGCTTTTTTGGACATTTCACTTTCTTTATATTTCAATTTATAACTGGATTTTCAAAAATTTGAAGAATTAGGTTATATTGAAAACATGAATTTATAACTTGAATATATAAAACTTGAATTTATAATATATACCTGAATTTATATTATTACCAGTTTCAAATTATTGATTCGTTTATCTTACCAAGTGATAAGGCTTCACCACACAGAACCTGTCTGTGGAGACTCATCATCGCAGTAGTACAATGATCCAGAAACTCTTGAGGTTTATAACCAGATTAAGCATGTTTGCGATGTTCTAGGAAAATGTATTTCAGCTTAAATATGCCTCTGCAGCTCTTCAGCATCTTAAGATTTCCTGGAAACAGTAATGGCATTTGCTGCAAGTTGAATCAGTGAACAATATTGTTCTTTATAGCATGGAATATCATTACCATGCCTATATAGCAGTTAAAAGTTGTTACATTCCATATGAAGCTTGTCACACATCGTCCTCTGATGCAATGTTTCTTCGTAAATATTTTTATGTGTGTTTACAAGACAGAAATTTTTCATAACTTTTTTTTTTATCGTCCGATATTTTTTTTTCTTCCTAGCGCACATGCTCATAGGAAGCATTGCACTATTGCGCATGCACATCGGAAATACTGCACTAATGCGCATGTGATTTGAAAACATTTCTGATAACGTAAAGCTAGATCAATATCGCTGCAAAATGATGAAACTATGAGGAGACGCATTAATTATGAAACGGGAGAAGCAGAAATAGATTTAATTTAAATGAATTAAAATATTTTTAGATTAGTCTAGAATCTTGTGCAAAAAAGAAATTATTAATTTTTATTTAAAAAAATTTTTTTACTTATCACGGGAATCATCGATAATGAGCAACGAAGACACATCTACGATCTTCTACGAATCACAAAAGTAAGTTTTCCAGTTTATTTTTTACAGTAAAAATATTATATACTATAGTTCAGTTCTTTTACTCAACTATACTTAATGATAATTAATGCTATATTGTGTAACGCTGAAATGCACGTTTAAAAATTCAGACATGATTTAACTGGAAAAAATTATATGACTCCTTTGTTGCAATTAAAATTCCTTTGAAGCGCAAAAGCCCTTAGCGGAACCTCCCCTCTCCCAGTGATGAGACTATGAAACGGGAAAAGCAGAAATAAATTTAATTTAAACAAATTCTCTGCATGCAAAGTCATTAGTGTGGCATTGCAAATAATATTAATAAGTTCTTTAAAACGACGTTTTTGCCCCTATTTAATTTCCATTCACATATGCGTTAAGTAAACGAAGATCCTTTTATCTACTTATAAAAAGAAACCCTGACAAAACAGGCACTAACAATAAAATTATTCAAACAACTTCCCTATAACTTGAGAACATTTATTGATTCATGATCTTCATAATTCACGCATGTAAAAAAGAGCCCCTTTACAAATTGTCGCTAATGTAACAGCTAGGAATGATGTACTTATCTTTAAGCTTCTAACATACACTGTACACTGTAAAGCATTAAACATCTGCTTTTATTAAACTTGGACTACTTCTCCTTTGAAGTTTATTCTAAAATGCCGACAAAAAAAGGGAGAGATCCCTCTCCCTTCTATTTTGAGGCCTTCTATTTTTAAGAAAAGCGGATTACGGGTTTTGAATCTCAATCGTTGTCAAATTTTTTTAATATCCCCAACGAAGTCATGACACAAAGAAACCCTTTCTGGTTCAGCATATAAGGTTTTATTCCTCTTGTTTTTATTTGGTTCTCTTTCACAATCCCTGCTACCTAACATAGGGTGGTACAATCGTAGCACATTCAATAACTGTTGGCTTAACCTAGTTTCCTTCTGAATATAAAGCAAACACATACAAAAAGATTAAATCTCTTAATTTCAGTTTTTAGAGCAGTTTTTGGAGCCTTTTTTTCTAACTACACTGGTGTGCAAAACTTAAGCAACAAGTAGGCTTTTTGTCATAACTCCACGATAAATCATCTGAGAGACATGACATTCAGAAATGAGGAAGAGTATTATGCCCGTAAAGGATGACGAAAGCATCGGTGCTGAAAAATGAATGCAATGCATACGGTAGGGAATCAAACAAACACAAGCTTTATTGAACGCATAGTATCGTGATTTATGATTGTCTATTCAAGAGGAAGAATAACAAGCAGATGTTCCTTAATATGGAATATGCCCTCCCCTCACTACCCGCGGTAGTGAGGGGAGGTTGCTTCACACCGTTTCCGCATACTCTGAACCAGCTGGTGCAACATTTCTTGCTGTAGGAGTGCCCATTCCTCAATCAGCATCTGTTTGAGTTGTTGGGTGTTCTCCAGAGGATGTAAGCATGCTGAAATGCGTCTCCCCAAAGCATCCCACACATGTTCGATGGGATTTAAATCTGGAGAATACACTGGCCAATCCATTCGAGTGATATCTTCACTTTCCAGTAGCTCTTCAACAGCAAGAGTCCGATGTGGCCGTGCATTGTCATCTATAAAAATTAAGTCTGGGCCAATGGCACCTCGGAACAGACGCACATGCTGAAGGAGTACCTTCTCACAATAGTGATCCTCGGTTACAGACCCTCTGTTGAAAACGTGGTGCTCAGTTCGTCAGTTCAGCAAAATGCTTCCCCAGACAAGAACTCTAGAACCACCATAACGGTGTCTTTCCTTGAGGTTACTGGGTTAAAACCGGCTCCCGACCTCTTTCCAAATCAAAACGCGCCCGTCGAAAATCTTTTCTGGTACAAAACCGATTCTCATCCGTAAAGAGGACACGACTCCATTGATCAGTTGTCCAGTTTTTGTGCTCTCTGCGCCACTGCAAACGGTGGCCAACTTTCAACGGGAGGCAGCATTCAGGACGGCGGGAGAATAGGCCCATGTGTGAAATCGTCCAGGTGATTTCTTCTAGCCATATTTCACGAACTGACTTACTGGCACTTGCAGCGAATATGTTGAATTGCGTTTCCGTCCTTCCTTTTATTCTACTGTTGAGCTGCGAGCGCCGACATCACGCGTTTTGCTTACGCTCACGTCGCCTCCGTCGTTTCGTTCCTGATATTTGCATACGCATGACGTTTCTACTGACCTACGTGTTCATTGCACTGATCTCCATATCTCCTTTTCTGCAATTTCATGGCTATCTGTTAAATTTTTACATTGTTACTTAAGTTTTGCACACCAGTGTACTTGCAATTAATACTTCAACTTTTATTATGTGGTCAATGTGAACTACTATGAGCAAAGAGAAAATCACCTTTTTGTATTCGGATAGACAATCACATCATTTTCCCCTTACATAGATCTAAGTTTGTCTGCATCAGTCTGTATCTCATCTCAATCTCTTTTGTGAAAATGAAATCCTCTTTCAATAATACATTTGGATTTTATTAGCTTAAGGGCAATTTGTTTAAAGGATTATAAATATGCGTCCAAAACTTTTCAATAGAAGTTATCTGAAACATGATGAAATCGCATTCCACACAAGATTCTGGTTGAAAATTTTGAAAAAAAAAATTGTATGTGTTAGACTTCTCAAAATATGTAATACTTTTCAAAAGCAATTTTTTATTTAAAAAGTGTCTCATTAAATTAAATACAGTTCAGTTCTATTGATCTGTTTCTTTTATGCTTTAACTATAGAAGCAATTATGATTCTCGTGAGTGAAGTTATTTCCGATTAATAACCTGCTCATTTTGATGGGATACAGTGAAATCAATCTCATGTATTGTAAAAGACACGATTTCCGATTTATTAGCGATGATATGGTGTGAGAATGATTTTTAAAAATATAAAAATAATTGTTTTACATTGTTTTCGCGAGTTTAAAAACTAGTTCGCACTAAAATATTTTTATTCATTATCCGTAATGTAAAAGTTACAATTATCTACTGCCTGCGTCAGCAGGTTGTGGAAAAATGAGGCTGTTAAAAAATAATAAAATCCAAAATCATAAATATTTTCCTACAAAACGTAGCTTAAGGAGTTTATCAAATGAATATTATTAATAAAAACGTCATCTTCAATAGGAAGCCTTTTCAGTACGAACCAATACTTAAAAATGCAAAGCGAGATCCATGGATTTCACTTTGATGTATTCATTGATAACAATAAAATAAATTTTGAATTATTAGTGTGCCTTAATTTTTAACAGAATACAAAATATCGTTACTGTAGATTCTATCATATATTGTAATTTCAATTATCTATCGATTCTATCATATATTGTAATATTTTAAATTTCATTAAATGGTGAATACTTAGAAACATTAATTCTGGAAAGTTTGTGTTCGCGTCTAGGTTTCTCTATTCATAGTACGATAATATATATTTTTTTAATATTCAATGATTTCTGAAGTTTGAAGAGACATATCGAAGTTATATTGAAGAGACGTTTCCCTCCACACTTTATATAGTGTTATACTTTATAAAGTATTCCGGACGATATAAAGTGTGGAGAGAAATTGTGAAAGAACTAGATCCTAGAAATATGGTTAAGGAGGTGGATCTGTCCTCATTTGGGGTTGTATGACAACATTAGGAGTAAGAGAAACTGATCTTCATTGATGTCATTACAATGGTGTATTTCGAAATCTTAAAGAATAATTTACAAAAATGTACCCAGTAGAACTTGGGTCAAACGTCGGCTTTCAGCAAGATAATGACCCGAAACATACGACGAAAATAGTCAAGTTGTATTTGCTGTACTACTGCAAGCTCAGCTTCATACTCCATCCCAATTTACAGACCTAACTGTCATATAAAATTTATGGGAGAGTTTAAAAAATCTGTCCATGAACATGATGTGAAGAGTAAAGAGGATATAAAGAAGATCTTATGATCCATGCCTAAATGATTCCGAGCTGTGATCCTGGCAAAATGATATGCGACTCAATATTAATTTGATATTTTTATGGAAATTAATAAAGGTGTATGAACAATTGTGTGGTGTATTTTTTTTCTGCAAGTGTCATATTTATTTATTTTTTTTTTATTTATTCGTAAAAATACATTAAATTTCATAATTCTTTTCTTTACACATTGGAAGAAGAGGACAAATAGAACTAACAATAAAAACATGATTTTTTATAGCAATATTTAGTTCGTTAGGGAAAAACATACGTTCATATGTATACTCAATTTTGAGATTCACTGTTTATAAATAATTGTTTAAAGACTCCAATACATTTGCTAAGGTTTCATGCATTCCATTAAAAAGTTATTTTTTATAAGTTAAATTGAATACATTTTGTTTTATTTTTTTATAACCCGCAATAAAGAATCAATGTCATCTTCTGTGTGAAAGAATTATATTCGAAGTTTTATTTTGAAAGGAATTACAAATTGGAAGCCAATTACAAATTGGTTTAAAATTATATCGAAACTGTTGAGTAAAATTCTTTAATAAAATCTATTTGCAAAAACAATGTTTTGAGCAGCTTTTGACATCGACAGTTTGATTAAACATTGATTCACGCCTCTCAATTGCACGGATGACTGAGGTGGCCTTATTGGCCTAAAAGTTTTCAAAGTGTGTTGATGGTTGCTTTGAGTGCTAATTAAAGAACTCAGTGGACATTCATAAAATTCAATCAGCAAGATTGAAAATGTGTCGCATTTGCCATCCTCTGGCGCACACTTCCGAAGAAGGCAACTGCACCTAGACGACGAATAACAAACAAAAAAAAACCCCTCGAAAATGAATATTATTAATACATCAATGTTATATTCAGGTAATGAAAAGACACATTTGGAAAGTATATCAGATGTCTAAGAAAATTCCTTATATTTGTACTTTAACTAACTTTGTACTTTTTCTTTCTACAAATTTCGGTCTAATTAGCCCAAAGTATGCGCAGAACGACCGTAGAGCGATAAACCAAATCAAATCAGTTTACAAATTTCATCCCTGAAGGCCCAATAATATATGTATACATAATGTTGGGAAATTTCAGAAGTGTAAAATTATAGACTACAATATTATATAAAATATTTATTCTGATTATTTAATGCAAAGGAAAAATTTATATGTTTCATAAAATATTATATAAATTCTTCAAAAAAAAAAAAATAAATAATAATAATAAATAATAATATTAAAATGAAACCACGAAAAGTGTTATTTTTTTAATTCTTTATTTTGGGATAAAAAAAAAGAAAGGAAAAATGACCGATGCGGCTTAAAAAATTCGAAAACGAAGTGTTTTCACTTTTCAAGCACGGAAAACAACACTACTCAACTCGAAAAAGAAATGGGTGGGAGGAGAATAAAGAGCGACTGGAGGCACCCAGGAAGCACTGAAACTCGAGATGACCGGTGGGATGTTGCGAAGTCAGGAAAACGGGGTGAGTGTCGGAGTGCCTCAACTCATCACGAAGTGGAGGGAAATACTGGAACGAGGTGGATATTGCTTTCGGCGGCGAAAACTAGGGAGTTTCATTTTGACTTACACCGAGGCCTCCAATTCCTCCACTCGCTTCCGACCCAAAAAATTTCAGCAAATACAGAAATGTAAACAATAGAATACAGACTTCGTTGTGGCAATTTATTTTGTACAGAAGGGGATTTTTACTGTTTTTCGACGCATTAATTTAAAAAATGAAGATTTTTGAAGTTTTACTATTCATGTTTGTTGAAGTCTGTAAGTTATTGGTAAAAATGAATAGAAACGTACATTTTAACAAATATAATATGTAAATAATATAATTTTCAGTCATTCTTTTAATTTATCTATTGTTATCTATCTACCTATCTATATATCTATATATATAAATAATGCGTGTGTGTGGTGCGATGGATATTTTAAAACAAAGAAAAGCAGAATAGGGACTTCAAACTTTTCTAACTGCATTTAATGCAAACTATATTTACAATATACAAAAACTGTAACATCTAGGCGTATGCTAGACCTATAATGGCCTGAAGAAGACGAGAGCAACTATCAGGTTTAAGGAAGCACTTTGAAAAAACGTGTAGTACTAAAGCTATTTATTAGATGCACAAGTGCACTTCACTCCAAAGTCAGAGGTAAATAATGAGAGTAAATAATGCAACTACGACAATTCTATTTTACCAGGTCTGCGATGGATCTTCATTAACACACGGCGTGATAAACTAAACCACAAGGGGTTCATTTTGGAAACAGGTGGCCTGTTCAAACACATTCAGAAAAATAGGAAAAAGAACATATTTTGTTGTAGAGTTGCAGTATTCTCTTTCTTCTTCAAAAACTTCCCTTTAAGAAAATCCGTAAAGAGAGGTGGGGAAAGCTTCCCTCACTTCTCATCCGAGTAAATATTTCTCAACCCATAATCTATCGTCCACCACGATGGAACTTCTCATGCTATAGTTCATATTCAATCTGCAATTGTTTCGACCTGTGAAGAACGCACAGTGAATCGCTTATTTCATATGTCTTAATCGATTATTTTCATTTTTCGAGATATCATTATCCATGACACCGACTATCTGCTATCATATTTGAGTGACAGGGTGTTCTCATTAGAATAAAATATTAATTGCGTATAGTATAACTAAAAACAACGCTCTGTATCTGCTGTCAACTTTGAGTGATGAGTTGTTATTATGTTCCAGTCAAAGAATATGCATTTCTCTCTCCTGGGAAGAAATGCCACAACTCTTCCCGTAGTAAAAATGCTACATTACCATTATCTTTCTAAATCAACATATAGCATTCATTGTCATTTCCGTCGTCCACCGTGTCAGCAGACACCTAAATAAATTAAGTAACACTATTTGAAAAAAGACATGTTTACTATGTGGCAAAAATAGTTTAAATAAATGCAAAATATACAAATAAAATAAATCATTTTTTAGATTAATTTGTTGTTGTTTATTATTTGATTCGCTTTCATGTAACATTCGAAAATAATCGTAGGCCAGTGTGTGTCCAATGGATCGTCATTTTTGGAAAGGAATTTTTCTATCACATTTCCGCAGGGAAAAATTGGATTTGAATAGTTTCCAACAAACTCCATTCCATACTTTGGATACAACAAAATAATTGAAAATAAGAAATTCTTTTCTTCTTCTTATTTTTTTTTCGTTGAATGGATCGCTTACAGCTATATTAATATCGACGTACATCTTTCCGTTTTCCTTCTTTTCATTAAGATTAAAACAAAATGTTTGAGATTAATTACAAAACATATTAATTCAATTTCGACTAAATCGAGAGGGTACATACAATTCAAAATTTACCAACTCAATTCATAACCCAAATTCTGGTTCCGCTGAAATTAGGTGAGTTAGCGCGCAAAGAGGGTTAAACTTTCCGTAATGCATTGGTTTTTTTTTTTTTTTTGAAGTAATGAATCAGGCACAGTTTTCAGAAAATAGGCGACTCGATAATGAACGTAGTAAAGTGCACAAATGAATCGGAATCAATGTCATTTGCGTACAGTTATTACTGACTGTTAAATTGCGCGATTTGGATTATTTTTGCACACGTGCGTCCGAAATCACCCCCGAGGCGAAGAAGTCGTAACTACAGATGAGGCTCAAAATTATTGACTGCTCTACCTGCCGGGAAAGTGTTAATCCCCGCCTTCCCCACCCCCCTCCTCCCCATTTCGATCGATTCCACTGACCACAGACAACCAGTTGACCTCGGCGATCTTTATGTGGGCCTTTAACCCCTCCATCCCTCTTTTCCCATATTTGCCCAACTCAATCAACCAAACAATCTACAAAGTTATTTTGCGGAACGTCGGAAATTTCCATCCGAGATCAATTTCAACTATTATGGAATATATGGAAAGTCCGGCGTTATATAAAGGCCCCATGAAGAGTCTGTTCCACTTCACCCACATGTTGATATCCATTTTCAACGGACCTATCAAAAGACGTCATCTGGAGAATTTGCTCCCCGCCTTTTCAAGTCTATAAGGAAGGACACTCCAGCAAATGAATTTAATGTGCCTTTCCACCTGTATAGACTCGACTTGTACATTACATTGGTCTGATGACTGAGGGACTAGTGCTCTGGCGCTTGGTTCCACAGGTTTCGGGTTCGAGTAATGGCAGCGCCATGGACCTTTGTAGTGGTTTAGAATTCTCCAGAATATTGTGGGGTGGTGTTACTGGAGCCGGATCTTCAAGCTACACATGCCCCCTGGGTAGTGCTAAAGGACTAACAACGTTCGTCGTGCAGGTTCACAAGGCATGTCTTCTTCCAGGCTAGACAGTGTTGGACTGCTCATAGGGGCATGGCCAATACAACCCAGTCCTCGACGCGATTAAAAAATATTAAGTGTATGGTACTTAATGACGCAATTAAAAAATATTAAGTGTATGGTACTTAATGTTTATACTTTTATACTACTTTTAACAAGGGAAGTGCTGCTTTTTTAGGATTATGCTTTTAGTACTTTAAACAAGAGAAACATTGCTAGTTTTCAATAGAGCTATGCTTTTGCTACTTTTAACAAAGGACATTTGCTGCTTTTCCCTAGGGCTATGTTTTTGTTATTTTTAACTAAAGAAAATTTGCTACTTTTAACAAGGGGCCTGAACAGCTGAGTGTCTAGGCTCTGGCGCTCGATGCCACAGATTTCGCATTCAGTCCCGATTGTTTCATGGATGTTTATAGTGGATTCGTAATCCACTTTAAGCCGTATGTCCCGGTCTCCTATGACCGTAGAATATCACAGAACCCAATCAGACTTCTCGCCCACATCATTCCTAAACTGTATTGGGCAGCTCAGGTCCAGGCACAGTGATGTGGCGGGGTGAAGTAGTAGTAGTATTTTTAAATTACTACTGCTACTACTACTACTACACTATACTACTAAATGCTACTTTTTCAAGAATGCTACTTTTAAAAAGAGAAGATTTGGTACTTTTACTACCTTTGCCTATTTTACCATTTTGCTAATAAATATCTTGCTATAACTGTGGGTTTACATTTCAGTACAGCGTATAATTCGAATATAATTCGCGTATAATTCGTGTTAGTGTATAATTTGTGTCATGATTCGCAATGATTTTTTAAAAGAGAGATCCGAATCACGGAAGCAACGCGACATCAGAAGCTTTTGTCAAACAGTCCCGTTCATGCTTACTTTCTCTTTGCCGTATTGCCACTATTGCTTTTGTCAATGTGTACTGTATTTATTTTTCTTTTGGTTTTTTTATGAATACAAGAATTTTCTATTCAATTCAAAGAATATTAAATAGATGCATGTTTTAAATGTTTAAATTTAATTTACTGTGCTTTATCTTTGGTATCCCTGTTAAAACTCAATTGAAGTTCGGTAATAATCCGATAAATTCGCACATCCAACACTGCCGTGGTTCCGAACCTAATAATCCGAACACTGCCGTGGTTCCGAATTTAAGAGCACATACTTAACCAAACGAGTGTTCTTCTAATACCGTTTAAAAATTGCTCTTCTAATAACTTCTATACTAAAACAGTGTTCTTTTTGTACTGTATCAAAAGCTTGTATTTAAACGAACCTATATTTGTATGCTGCATCTGATACATCTGGAGAAAAAAATAACTTATTAAACCTAAAAAAAGAAAAAAAAAAAAAAAAAAAAAGATTATTTTAATATTCTTCGTAATGGGATCCTTGTTTTTGAAATTTGTAATTACTAAAATTCCAGTTCACAAAAATCGCTCTTGTTTTGTGCTATTTTAATAAAACCCATTTTATTTCGCTTTTTTAAAAATTCTCTTAACAATAAAATTCTCTTGCCAGAATTTCTCGAAACAATCAGAATCAGTCTCTTTAGAATCTTTAACTTTGAGTATTTCTTGTAACTTCACGCGACAAAAACTTACTTCACAGTTAATTTTCTTTATGGAGCTATCAGAAAGTATTTTAATGTTTCTTATTGTCTTACAGAGTAGAAGATCAGATGCTTTGTCAATTACGAACTAACTTCAACCCCAAGGCAATTTTTCTGTTATCTCTACGAATGTTCGTAGCTAAAAAACGGGCTCCATTTTAAAATCAAGATGACCAATTTAGATGGCCAAGTGGTTGGCATCCTGTACCCACCATGGGGCTATTGCGCCAATGAAGATGAAGAAAAGCAGAAATATTAATTATCATGGAGAAATATTTATTTCCGTTTAACTGTACAAAATTCATAGTGTTGCCACAATATTTGCCTTGTAGAAAAACGAAATCAATCGACATGAATAGGGAGCTAACTTGATTAATCCTGAATAATGCGCGACAACTCATTTATTTTCTTTTGATTTTCAAAAATTCTTTAATTCTATATTGAAGTGATGCAATTCACCTTGCATTTGAGTACTACGGTCTCATTTGATTCTGGGATGTTAATAATATTTCAAGGTGTCTAATGGCTTACGGATTACTATAAAAAATCAATTTATAATCATCTCCTCTTGTTCTTTGATTTTTGTTTTGTTTTTCATTTTCATCAACTAAATACATCAGTTTTGTTTAATCTTATAATATTTTTATTTTTCTCATTCAGTTTTAATACAGGAAAATAAACTTTGCATTATTGAAAAGATTCGCATTCTTTGTTGTAAAGATATAATGTTGTAAGGATAATAGTGTTGTAAGGATAACAAGTCTGCACAGCGTTCATGTTTTGAAACGTGATATTTTTCATCGATTAAAAGAGGGAGGAAAATCAAATAAATGGAGACATAATTGATAGGGATATCCATCTTTTAATATGGTCTCAACCCCTAGAAGCAACCCAGCTCAGGGAATTTTACTTATTCCCAACTTATAAAAAAAAAAGAGTCCCTTCACATATCATGCACTCAGTTGAAAAATTGACAGCTTGGCACACCTTTCCCTTCCAAAAGCACTCATTCAAGCCTTTTGGCGCTCAAAGCATTCGAAAAGTAAAAAGTTGGGGCCAAATGTTGCACACATGTCTTGCATTGAATTGAGACACTCTTGCAGCGCCAAAGAAGATAAAAAGCCATCACTGTCTCACTCCTCCACTTTCCAAATAGTTTGGTATTGGAGGATTAAGGCCTCAGAACATCGTCGCAAGTGTTGCGGGGCTATATAAATATTAAATTTTCTCATTTGGTGGAAATAAAGAACATTTGATTGCGGAATACCCGTTCTGCTACAAACTTAACGTTCATTGTACATTTCTATTTTGGTATCATTTTCTCATAATTTTTATTACTGTCTTATTTTTATAATATTTCTTTATGGGACTATAAACGGCAGAGATACCTGCTTATAGCATTTTAACTCAATTTTAAGGCTTATCTTCAAGTTACACGCGCCCCCTAGGTAATACAAAGTGAGTACGTCTGTGCGGCACTTGCCTTAAAGCATCTAAGACCAAGCTGTCTGTGTTTGCCAGCTGCATTAGAAAGAAAAAAAATTATATAAGAACGTTTATAAAAGAATTGTATTAAAATATACAATACATTTTGTTTAACAGCATTTAACTGCAATAACATTTTAGAGTTTGTTAAATGGTTAATGGGTAAAAATGAAGGAGTGCATAAAAGTATTTTTTTTTTTCATGTCAATTCCAAACCATTTTGAAAATGCTTCCCAAAGAGTTATATTCAAACCAAGATCTTATTTCTATTGCTATAAATTGATATTTATGTGGTATGCTGAGGATAAGGTGAGATGTGAAGTAATCAATTTTTCTCCAAATTCATGAATGCGGTGAATACCTGTGAATACTCGTTCACTTAATGAAAAATTTCGGGAACGTCATGGGCAAGAGTAGATTAGCCGTCAAATATTTAAATAACAAATTTCTTGCAATCAGTAAACAGGAACAGGGAATTTCCATTCGTGAGTTCTTTAAGGATGAAAATTTTTACTTTAGTGTTTTTCGCCTTGTCTCAACAAATTTCTTAGGAAATAATGAAAGGACTATTACAAATTAGTAATAGACAGCATGTCGTCTACATAAAATAAACTTGCTTGCACTACGTCTTAAAAAGGCATTTTCTGCAGTATCAATTGGATTTTTCTCCTGAATATTTGAACCATAGCCAATTATAAATTAAAAAATTAAGAAAATTATAAATTAATTATTAATTATTTAATAATTATAATTTAAGGAAATGGAAGACTATTATAAATTAATTTTCATTGTCAGATTCCGTTCTAACGCAAAATAATGGCTAAATTGTCATTTTAATCACAAAGAAAAAAGTTTAATACAAATTTGTTTTTCTGTGTAATTGTTTAAAGTAAAAAATTATAAAGCTATTAAGAGTAATTTATGAATAAATATTAAAGCTAAAACTATATTAATGATTAACATTCTACGGAGCTCAAAATTTGGTGGAAAATTATCCTTAAACATAAAAATCCATTTCCATGCAGTAAAACACAGAAAGAAAGAAATATTTAAAACTATATCACATTGACTATTACGCAAAGGTGGAATTTTCTGTATGCTTTCAAATACAACATACAAATGAGCAGCCAGTGAAATTTCTCTCATCAGTATGTTCATAATTAAAAAAATCAAAATAAATAAGCGATATAAAACTATTATAAATTCAACTGATAGAAATAAAGATCATAAAATTGAAAATGTTTGTAAGTGCAGCTGGTAGCAGTTTGTGAATAGCTTTTTGACATAGTAGTTATTTTTAGTCAAAATCAAAGATTGTTAAAAACAAATATATTGTTCAGTATTTATTTAATAAGAGTCAATTTCGATTAAAGAAATTGAAAAAATTAAAACAAACCATATAATAAATTATAATACTAAAATTCTTTATTAATTTAAATAATTAATATCTTACTGTAATGCAGTTCTTGAAGATCTAAGAAATATGTTAGTCAGAAGCAAAATTACGAATATAGGCTTACATCATTAAGTAGAGAAGCTAAGAAATTAAATCAAACACTTCGAACACGTGAATAAAAAAAAAATACGTGAAAATTAAATTAAGTGAAACGAATGGAACCTGCCCTCTAATCTACTTACAGTAACAGTGATCTAATAAAGTAGCATCTATAAAAGTGATTTCACTTGTGGTATAGTATTATTTAGGGTGTATTGAAAAACTAAATTGAATTTCTGTCTTGGTGACTTTGGCGGTTTGGCGAGATTATTTTATTATATATATTTTTATTTCGCCTAAATTAAAAAAAAATGATTTCAGAAGTAAGAATACTACGGTATTCGAATAAACAGGTCCTCCATTAAGTATATATGTATATATGTATATATATATATTTATATATATATAGCTAGTAAAATCTACAAATACAATAAATTTGAGATTTGTACTAAAGTACAAATCTCGTATAATAGATTTATATAAATAAAATAGATATAGATTTAGATTAAAATAGAATATTTAAATTAGAATGATAAAAACTGCAGGAAAATTTGCATCTCATATTTTATGTAATTTGTGCAATATTAGCTATTAATTATTCCTCAGGGAAAAAAAAACGATTATTTTCTTGAAATATATGTACTTTATTTATTAAGCATTCGTAACATTTGCTATATTTCTAGAATTTTTTTAGAGATGTTACAATTATGTTAGAAAAATTTTAATTTTTATGTAAATAAATAAGAATTAATAAATATGAAGGGATTTTACCATTGATGTATTTAAATAGAAACGAATGGTTTTTATATTTTATGAAATAAAAATGCAATTTGTATTATGGTTAAATAGATAAAATCTCATTATAACTCCAAATTACATTTGCATTATCTTTTATAAAAATATACTAAAGAATTTTTTTTATTATCATTTGTATCACATCTTTCTTTACTTTAAATTTTAGATCATCTAATTGTTAAAAAAAAGAAAAAATAATAATTACTGGGATAAAAGTTTCATTAAAATAAATTAATAAACTTAGTGGCACTCTTTTTTATTTCTTTAAACTTTCTAATTAGTTTAAGACTTGTTCATGGTAGCAGAAATACTTCAATATTGCTAGGATACTAAAATGCATGTTTTTTCTATACATTAAATATTTTTCGGGTCCTTTAATTTACAACATTCAGTCGATGCGCATGCATTCAAAAACAATCTTTCTCCAAAGAAACACTGCTGAAAGAGATGCAGGAGAAAATAATTTTTTCTCTCTCATTCCTGAGTTGCTGGCATTTTTTGTTCTCTCCTCGGTAGAGAGAAAAAAGTTTTTTACTTTTTTTTCATACTTAAGTTAGAACTCTTTTGTGGTGACAACTTTTCAAAGCTTCTAATGCCAAGGTATTGTGCAAACATTTTTACACTTTTGATGAAAATTCATGGTTCTGTTCGTGTTACGCTAGGTATCGACCAGCGACAATAATCTTTACATTATTGGAGTTTATTTTGTTTGTAGCATTTGAACTGTTGAAATTGATACAATGCACTGATGGGAATGGACAATGGAAGATCTTTAAATTTTAATTTCTGCTCACGGAGATCAAATTCAATAATGTTAGGCTTGACGATTTTATTAAATTTTGATGCTGTATAATATTTAAAAAGGGATTAAACAAACATTTAAAGTAAGGAATGATTTTTGTATAATTATGTACTGAAAGTTTATATGAAATAAAATTTATTCATTTCTTAACATAGACGTCGAACAGACAACGAAATTTAAACTTCAAATTATACACCGCTTTTGATTATTATAGTATTTTATTTAATACGCTTTGCTTAATTCATTGTTAATATTGTTGAACATTTTTAACTTGTGATTTTTTATTTATTTCTTTAATGTGAGAATCATGCATTTTTCGGAAATATCAGCTTTTGTTATTATGAATTACCGAAGTTTTTCAAACATTATGATTCTTTATTTTCTTCTTATTTTTTTTGCCTAGTGTTTTTGATTAAATCAATATATTTTTCTTGAATCTCTTAATTGTAAATTATCTTTATGAATCAAAATCTTTGATTGAATATTTCTTTATCAGTATAATTTTCTTACAGTAATTAATGAAGTTTTTTTCTATATGAATAAATAGTGTTGCTTTGAGAATAATCTCTGTTAAGTTATTTAATTAAAACTTAATGATTAAATTAATAAAGGTATCATATTGAAAACTGATAATAATTGATGCAGATTAGTGCTCTTCATCAATTGTCAGAAAAATATTAAACTTTCTGGTTGCCATTGAAGTGATTAATTTTAGAATACATTAACTATTTTAATTTTTTTCATTGGTCTCAAAGTGATATAAGTGGCATTACATATTTTTGACGTTACAAAATGATTTTACAAAATTTTTTATATTCTGCAAATTTACAGATAATTTCAATTTCGATAATAAACTTTTTACTCGTATTATTATTATTAATAATTTTTAACTGAGAAAAAAATATGCATGGCATTGTATTTCAAATGAATACTGAAACACATTTTTGCGAAGGAAGTTTAACAGAAATTTAATTCCAAATAATGAAATATAGTTTCCATTATAATTGCATTGTTTTCGAACTTTTCACTGATGCATTGGTGTTGGGGAAGGGGTTAAGGCGATTAGTCGACAATGAAAATAATAAAATACAAATGCATTCTTTTTATGTATCGTTTCTCCTAACCAAGCCCTTCAGTTGATTAGAAATGCTATTAAATTAATGCAATGAATTGTAGTGACATTTAAATTCTTCAAAGAAAAAAAAATGAAAGAAAAATTTAAGCTAATTAAGGAAGTACAAATCTCTTAATTCCATATGTTACGTGGATCTCTTGTAACTTAAAGAAAGTGCCCATTACAAAAACCATAAAATTTTAGACATGTTATTTTTATTTCTATTTATCATATATTTCATTAAAAATAATGAAAGCAAATAATGCAAAACATTATATAGATTTATTAATTTAATAAATGAATTACTTACTTAGATTAGCGGTTAGGCGAAAAATCTTTTTGAACATTTATTCCTCAAAGATTTGCGAGTTTTGTAATTTTCATTGAAAAGGATGGAAAATTTTCATAGATATCTGTTATTTGAAAATAGGATTGACATAGAAATTATTTGAAATTTGTTTTATTGGCCCATTGATAAAAGTTTGATAAATTATCATTATATTTTCTCTTTTATGATTTCAAATGTTATCATTTCAAATTTCATGATTTCAATTTTAATGATTCCAAATTTTATTTATTTACACACATTTTTAAATAAATTGCGAG